>CAUYRT010076970.1:0-10500 GCA_963574885.1 Lepilemur ruficaudatus
GAAATTCCCTCTAACCCAACAGTCAACCATTTCCCTCCCTCACCTTGATAACTAAAAACTGTTATTGTTATCATCCCTCATTCTGCTGTGTGCATCTCCTGCTCCTGTTGTGATCCGCAAGTTTCTGTATAGGTTTTCCTTCCTCTGCGAGAAAGTAAACTACTGAAAAAGCCATGAGAAACTATGGGCCATGCCTTTTGACTTATAAACATAGAGTTTGGATGGTGCTGGCATTCAACACAACAGATCATTTTGTACAAATTGTCAATAGATTTAGGAGCCAGGAATTTGGATTTAAGTTACAAAGATTTTGCTTTCTAAAATAAACCAGTAATAATGGAATCAGAACTTACAAGTACAGTGAACACAGTGCTACCTTGTAGCTTCTGGGTATAGTTGATTAAAATAGAGAATTAAACGAATGTATTATCTCTAAAGCTAGTTAAGAAATTTCTCTTTTCAATAATATCTTAGGTTAAAGATTTCAAAGTCTTCCTGAAATATATCTCAAAAAATGCCAGGAAAACTAAACATTTGAAACCAGAACATACAAGAAAGCAGGAGGGATCACATCTCATTAAGGTGAAAACACCACTCCAGGAAAGGGAAGTGCCCAATACCCTGAGAATGTCAACAGAGCCTGGTGGTCTGGTAGTCAGAGGACCTGAGGTAGGGGTCAGGGAGGGAGTGCTGTGGACTAAGCCTTAAAACTGGGCAAAGTAGAGATGCAAACTGAAGACAACCTTACGTAAAGCTGGGGCTGAGAGAGCCACACTATAAGGAAAAAAGTGAAATTCAAAAAACTGCACAACAGAGATAGGAAACAAAGAAAATCATCTATCTCTGCAAAAACAAAAGAACACAGCAACCTACCATAACATAAATGTGTACTACATACAAAAGACCCAAACTGAGAATTTAGTTAAAAATAGGTATTAGCTGATAATGCCCATGAGGATTTGGCAGCAACAAAGGCAACTCCTCCTTAAATGAAAACATTTTCCACCCAAGTCTCACAGGACTCCCAGAGGTAGTTACAAGTATATGCTCACAATTCATTTAAAAATCACAAGTAATTCAAGAAACAAACCACCTTTAGTGAAAATTAGCTGGAACACTAAACCAGACCCATAAAGAGTTAAAATATTAGAATTATCAAATAAAGAACGTAGAGGACCTATGTTAATATATGTATAAACATCAAGGAGGAAGCAAAGCAAAACCATAAAAAATGACAAAACAAATTTTAAAAATTAAAGAATTTCTAGAAATGAAAATTATAATAATTAAAATTTGAAACTCAATGGCTATGTAAAGCAGCAGAAAGACAAAGCTAAAGAAGGAATTAGTGAGTTGGATGATACATCTGAAAACAAAATATGGAAAATATGAGAGAAAGGTTAAGAAACATGGAGGAAAGGGTAATAAAGTCTAATGTTTATCTATTTTGAGCTCCAGGAGTAAATTATAAGGAGAATAGGGAAGGGGCAACATTGAAAAAGACAATGGCTAAAATTTTTCCCAAAGTTTTAAAAGACATAAATTCTTAAACAAAGAGGTCCAATAAATCTCAAATAGAACAAATTATAATATAACCATATTGAGAGGAAGGAAGGAATCACAAGGCACAATATATAAGTGTTCAATCCTCAGATGCAATAATACCAAGTAAATAGATATTACCTAAAATTCATGAATAATAAAGATGGCAGGATACACATATTATTTACAGCACTAGTGGTGCACAAATGCCAAAAGAAACAATTAAAAAATAGATTTAAATGGATGCCTATGAAAGAAGATTTTAGACAAAAAAGGTATGGAACAGAGAAATGGTGCATTTGCAATAATCCTCTTTGTGTTGTATGACTTCCTAAGCTATGAGCATGCAATAAATATTGATTTAAAAAACAAACTGAGTGGCCTAAATATTATGCATATGTTTGTGGTGAAAAAAAAGCTACTGAAAACTTCCATCACAACTTTCAAAGAAAAGTCTTGTACCTCCATAAAAAGATTGAAAATGAATTAATATGTCTTTGTTCATTCAGGCTGCTACAACAAAATACCTTAAACTGGTGTTAAATTACATAAAATGAGACTAAGCCCAAAAATCTCTTGAGCAGACAAGATCAGTTAGGCCACATAAATGAAATTTAACTTAGATTATTTCTTGTAAATACCCCTGATAATCATAAATGAAACAAGTTGTCTTCCAAAAATGGTATAAGATGATTGCTTTCAACCAACCCTCTACCATCTTGTAATCCCTGTGGTAATAACCAATCATTGTAAAGGTTAAACAACTCCCTCATTTTCATTTTATAAGCCATCCTGTCGAACCATGCCTCTGAGCTTCCTCTTGTCACTTTCGGTTTGAGGCTTCCTGGTCTGCAAAGTGGCTTTTTTGTATGCATGATAAACTTTCAAAATTTTGATTTCATCTTATTTTATTTTTAACATTGGGTATTTTATAAACAACATAAGTTTCTCTCTCACAGTTCTAGAGATAGGAAGTCCAAGATCAAGGTGTGATTGATTTGGTTCCTGGTAAGGGTTCTCTTCCCAGCCTGCAGGGAGCCAACTTCTTGCTGTGTCCTGTCATCTCTGTGTCCTCACAGAAGATAGATAGATAATTGATAGATAGATAGATAGCTATCTCCAACTATGAACATGCTAAACCAGATAAGTTATGTGCTTCAAAATATAATTGTGGGTCAGGCATAGGATAGATATTCCCATTCCAAAAGGGAGAAATCAGAAGAAACAAAGGGGTAATTGATCCCAAGCAAATCCTAAACCTAGAAAAGAAAGTTCCATTAGATCATAAGGCTTGAAAATATATATATATAGGTATATATATATATTTTTGGCTCAATGTCTTGCCTTCCAGGTCCAGTAGCATGGCAGTGTCACCTCACTGCTCTTCGAAGCAGCCCTGCCCCTTTGGTACTCCCAGAAGTCCTTATGGCCATAAGGTCCACTCCCTTGGAACCACATCAATCATCCTCTATGAACTGGAAATTGTGCATTTAGGGATTTCACTTCCAATGCTAGACTCTGCCTTCCTGAATGCAAGCATGGAAAAATATTCCAAGGAACATATGTATTATACCAAATTTTAATGCCAACAGATAAAGGCTGCCTTCCCATAACATCTTCCTAAATATGCTCTTCATGATCTTCAACCAGAAGATTTTGTCTATTGGCAGAGACACAAGAAAAAACTGTTCTCAAACAACATTGGAAGGAACCTTATCAGGTACTATTTACAACAAATACAGCATTGAAACTCCACGGATTCAATTCTCAAATGCAGGCTGAAAAAAGCAACCCAGAATTCCAAATGATTTAAAGCCTCTTCCAATAGGGGGCTCAAACTGAGAATTCATAAAGATCCATCACATGTGGATGATTTTTGATTGTAGACAACTCATCTAAGACATTGAACAGGCAGATAACATCATTTAGTAGATAGCTACCCAAGACATCAGACCAAGTCTCCTATTTAATTCCTCTTTTGTTTTTCATCTGGTTGCTTATAATCATGCTTCTTATCATTTTCTATAGATCCCTGGTTATTGTTCACCTTTTGTCTTTTCTTTCCTTTTTGTATTATCATAAGTGTTATAATAAGTGTTAAATCAGAACGTGCCTATTCTCATATTATTCCAACCAGTAGCACCACCATCCATCACTGGACTCCACGGCAAAAACCTCTGAGCAATTCCAGTCTCATCAAATGAGACCATAAGGAATTGGAGCTGCCATCATTTCCCCCTTCCGTCTGCATGGACAAATAACCTTAAACAAATCAACCTGTAATTTTGCTACTGTTCCTCTCTCCCAGAAAAGAGAACTAATTATTACAATATATTGACTGGACTTTAAGTAATTCTATATTTAAATTCAATGATCTTCATGAGGTGATGGGCCAAACACTTGTCACATATAAGAAACTAAGAGAGATTCCAATGTGTAGCCCAGTTAACATAAGGCCTTGTTTCTGACCTCACATAGTAAGTAGTTTCTTTCTCTTGGAGTTTCACATACTACGTCCTTTGCAGTCAGGATAGCTGGTACTATTTGCCCCAGACTGACTCCTCATGCACTTTTGTAATACTATTCTGAGATTTGTCTCTACACAGACACCCCAATGCTATAAATAACTAAGTCTGAAAAGTCAACTCAGATGTGAGTTCCCAAACAAAGCCACCATTGATTATTCAGGCCCTACCTGGGGGAATTAGTGACTCATTGTTTGATGCAAACAGAGTAGTGTTCCCAAATGATAGGAATCATTGAATTTTGAAAATACTGTACAAAACTGATCACTAACTCTAGCAGAAGTTGTTAATAATGTTACCTCTGCCAAAAAAGGAACACAGATTAGTTTCAACTTGTTGTCACAGTAGTAATGGACAAGTGCATGACTCTATATTTATTTTCCTGGTCATGGGTGTTGTCTCTGTCATTGCTAATCCTTCTTGCTGTACTTGGATCAATGAAACAGGCAAGATGGAACAAGCTACATATCACCTTAAGAAAAAAACTGTTTGCCTTCCTAAGGTTGATCCTCATGGCCTATAAAATTTGTTCTCTTGACCTGGATTGATTCCTGATTACAAAGTATTTTACATCTTAATATTAGAACAATATTAGTTGTTCTTATTTTTGTCATAGTGGTCATGGTTCTGGTCCATTGCATTCTATCCAAAGTCTTAAATGCTTCTGCATAGCCACTGTCTTGTCAGATCATCACCAGGATGAAATAACAACTAAAGGATCAAGAAGCACTTACCATATAGTTGACTATGGAGATGACTCGATAATCCCTGAGTAGGGAAAATCTGGATCTCTAATCTTTTCTAAATTGGACAACTTCTTGCAAGCCAGAGAATACCAAAAGATGAAACTCAGAGATTGACTATACAAATGGGCAGTGGCCAGATTACATGTGACAATAGAACTCTGTAGTATTAAGAAGCCCTAGACGCCAAATCATAACTTCTGCAGCAGTCAGCCCAGAACAGTCAGAACATGCAGAACATGGTCAACAACTGCCAGCTGTCCTATGATTTTGTGCCTCCCTCCAAAATAGGAAACCAACAAGAGAAAGCCAGTATGTCCTCAAACCAATCACATAAGATGCTCCACTTCTGGCTAGCCCCCTCCAGTTTCCTCATGCCAACAACCTCTAGTCAGGATACATCCAGACCCTTCCTTTTCTTTTTTTTACTGTGAATGAAGTTTCTGCACTCCCCTGACAACCTTTGAGTATCTACCAAATGCAAGCGATAGAGGATGACTCCCTTGCTATGGCAAGCTCTGCATAAGGAGCCTCTCTTTAATTCCATTTGCATGGTTTTCCTTTATATCCGCAATGTACATGGGTCATCTTTACAATAGGATTCTATGCATTTGGTAAAAATGATAAAATATAGTTGTGTTCATATGTATGTAAAACTCTCCAAGATATATATATTTAATTAAGTTTCAAAATACTGTTGTATATAATATCTTTAGGCTAATTTTAAAAAAGACACATATGTTGGTAACAATAGTTAACATTGTGGAGCCATCCAGGGGTGCGTGAGAGATCTTTCACTTTTCAATTTGTACCTGTCTGGACTGTGTGAATTTTCTACTCACATAGATGGTATCTTTCAAATGAAATTCTGGATCAGTTTTATTTCTGTTAATGATATATTGGGAATATTTCAACATGGTGGAAATTTTTTTTCCTTTTAGTTTTATACATTCTCAGAAGTACCCCAGTCATCTTTCAATGTTACATTTAGACTTCCAGAGAGCCAAGCAATATTTCCAAACACGAGAGTCTCTGCAAATAAGATACAGGCAAACGTGGTCTGGAATTTAAAGTTTAAGAATTGCACTCATAAATGTTTCCATTTGTGAGAAAAATACAAAGTCATTTTAAGTTGATAACCTCATCAACTTTAGTTTGCTGATATAGGAAAATATTTGTGCTCCTGTGTAAAACATTGTTTATAATACACGCTTCTATTATCTGATTCAGATTCTATAGAGGCTCCTCAACTTTCATGGCCATAAGTAAATAATTAAACACAATGCAAATAATTCCCGTCTGTAGATGTGCAAATGAATTCTGTCCTTTGACGAGATGACTTTCCCCACATCCTAAAGAAATCTAGTTTTGCACAGATTTGCAAGTTCATGTCAGTATTTCTGATCCATAAATATCTCTGCTATTTTACTTCTTCTTTAAACTGGTTGGAACTTCTGCCTGAATAGTTCATTAATAATGAATTAAATAAACATCTTTAACATGTGTTTATTTTATATATGTATGAGAGTCATGCGGTTAATGTCTTTTAGAATATTTTCAATGGCCTATGGTACCAACTGATGGTGAAGATAGACAAATGTTTTCTCTGGCAGTGTCATTAGATGGTGAAAACCTAGGTCATGGTCTCCTTATGCAAGTGAAGGTATAACTTATCTGAATCTGATTTTGTATCTTCTCCTATAAAGTGGAAAAAACACTCCCCTCAGGAGTTCTTGTAATAATTAAATGAAATAAAATGAGTTCAATGACAGAATCGTATGAAGCAGATACGAGAGCAGCATTGCTTAGAGGTAAAGAGTCTATGCTAACAAGGCAACTCAGGGTGGGCACCTTGATAGTTTCAGATGGGGCTGCCTGTGCCAGGCCAGAACAACCAACCATGTGATTAGAGATTTGGGGGCTTTTAAGCCATATGACATCAGGCCAACCTCTGGGGAATGGAGGAGCATGGAAATTGAGCTCAATCACACGGCTAATGATTCAATCAACCTTGCCTATGTAATGAAACCCAGATAAAAACTCTGGACATCAAAACTTGGTTGAGCTTCCTGGTTGGTGATACACATTCTTGAGTGAGGAGGAATGACATGGAAGCTTCGCACTGGGGACCTTGCCCTATGCATCTCTTTACTTGGCTGGTCCTGATCTAAATCCTTTATAACAAAACTGTAATAGTATGTATAAAGCTTTTCTGAGTTCTGTGAGTTGTTCTAGCAAATTGTAGAACCTAAAGAGGATAGTGGGAACCCTCAGACTTGTAGCCAGTTGTCAAAATTGTAGGTGTCCTGTGAACCCTGAGAGCTTGCAGCTGGTGTCTAACATAAAGACAATCTAAATGTCGTGCCCCTAACTTGCGAAGTCTGCACTAACTCCAGGTAGTTAGCGTCAAAATTGCATGGCACTTACCCTTTCTATGGATCTCACTTTCCCCATGTGTAAATTGGGAAGAATGATGCCACCTACCTCTCCCGTGATTGTTATGAGGATCAAATGTATCAATATTTATAAAGTGTATAGAACTATGCCTGGCACCTAGTAAGCATTGCATAGGTGTTTGTTAAGAAAACACACTTTAATGTCCTCTCTAATGTTAGCATTCTATTATTCTGTCCCTTAGCAGATTTATTAAAGTATCTGCCATTTCATAGTTCTAAAAGGCCCAGACATAAATTAGAAAATGTTCTTCAAAGACATACTGAATGTGTCTTATGAAGAATCATATTCTTAAATATACCTGATATTTTATTACTTAAAAACATTTTTCTGAACTTGTCAACCAAATCATGGGAATTGTGATAATTTTTTCCAAATGGTTCTCAAAGTCAATATTCACCTTCTGAGTATTTCTTCTTAATTTTCAAATGCCAAATTGTAAACGTATTTCAAGCCCCACCTGTAAGTTTGAATTGGCTTATCATGGAACATGAAGTACAAAACATAAGGAAAGCCCTATTTGGGGTGAGTATATGTAAAATAAATATGTTTGTAGGCTTTATCTATCCAGGTCCAATTAAATGTAACCATTTTTTAACTTATCAAGATACCACTGAAATTTGAGAAATTTAGGTTTTCTGGTATGCTTTGCTTACTACCTGTGTGACTTTAGTTATTTAACATCTCTGAGCCTCACTGTCTTCATTTGCAAAATGAAAACCCTCGGTGGGAATGTGAAAATATACACTTACCAAAGTACTTTAGACCTTATGGAACCTCCTTCTCTATAAGTTATAGTGAATAGGTCCATAAAGTTTCCTCTGGTCACCAAAGTTAGAATTTATCACTACTCACCTATAAACCTCCTTATTAATTTATTTGTACTCATTTCACGCTGCTTCCTGGTACTGGTTATATTCCTTTTCCCCCCAGTAAAGCATGAGTTCATAGGTGGGTCATTCTTTTTACCAATAATATACAGGTAACGTTCATTGAGCACATACTAGAAGCCAAGATCTAAGTGCTTTGTTTACATTATCAAGGCTTCACATCAACCCTACATCAACCCTTTTGCAGATGAGCAACCAAACCTCATTGAGGTTAAATAATTTTCTCAGGGTCAACATCTGCTAAAGACATGAGCTGGGATTCCAATCCAGGCTCTATGACTCCACAGATCCTGCTCTGAACTACTCATGTCATCTTCTACCAAGCCTGATGCTTCCCATGGAAGATACATTCACCCAAAGTGGGTTGTGTTAAATTGACTTACTCTAGTCTCTATAATGTCTATAATATATTGATATGGTAGATTATAGATATGATAGATTAATTGATTATTTTTTAAAAATCTACTCCTTAATGATTCAGAAATTATGTGAAATAACTGTTATAAATTTCTATAAAACTCATCAGGACGAGGAAACCTATAACACTAATTTCCTACATGTGTAAGCCCTCCTTTCTTGCTGACATAGGTTACTCACCCTTCCTCTCCACAAGCTTCCAATTGTGGTTACTAATTAGTGTGTCCAGCCTCATTTCTCAAAAATTTACTGTTATCCCCATTAAATGACATTTTCAACTATTTACAAATACCAATGGGTTTGGATATTTTTAATTAAAAAAAAACTTTCTTTATAGGCTAGCATCTTTTTACCTACTATATAATGAACACTTCAATAATCCAAAATGTAAACTGCTCAAAAACTCTCCTAAGCCTAAACAGATTAATAAATGGTCCAAATTTAGTTGACCATCATAAGTCCTCTAGAGATGACTCATTTGCTTGTGGAGATTAGACATGGCCTACTTTGGTGTTGTCCACACACAGGATATACACAAGTAGCATTTTGGTCAAAAGACAAAGAAAAGTGTAATGTTGAAAGACAACTTGCATGCCAACCCCAGATGTGACTGGCAGAAAGATCAGAACTATTAAATGCAGGATTTTTTTCTCCCTCCCCAATGAGCATCTGAAATTTATATAGGCTCTAAAATAGCTGAAAGTTCCCAGATTTCAAAATACAACCTCTTAGATTTTTGAAAAATAGATATAAATTATGTGGCAAATAAAATTCTCACATTATAAAAAGAGACTCTCCACTTTCTTGAAGCAATATTTAGGCAAAGTGACAAAAGTATAAGAGGAAAGCTTGTTTGGGGCACCCTAAAGGCGTATCAAGCTTCTTATCCTACCCATTACTTTATTTTGTGGAAACTGTCATCCTCACTATACAGGCTCTGCACAGGGAGCAACCCTAGGGTGTTACTTATTGTTAGATGGCTTTAGTCTTTAACATCTGCGCACCTTTTCTGTGACCCAACACACCTGATTGAGCAAGAACAGCTAAAGGCTGAGCATCCCAAGGCTTACCATCCTACCCAGTAAGTGGCCAGGGATGAACAAAACTTCTGCTCAGTCAGGGATGATGATAATCAATTTACCCGATTGAATTTGGGGAAGGGGGAAAAATTCGAACCAGAAATACAAGAGTAAAGTCAATTAATTGGTAGGAGGCTGAAAAATATACAAAGTCGAAAGTTGAAAAACATACAAAGAATGAGCAGCATAGATGCCATGATGCAACAGAAGCTGTAGGTGAGAAGGAAGAAAAGAGATAAACAGGAAAAGAAAATCACAGAGTATGGGAGATAGATGAAGTTTGCTGGCAATGAAAGTAGTAGAAAGGCAGAATGTTGAAAGAGCAGCAAGTCCCTGTCGCTGAAGAAATAAGATACCCTGTCTTGTTAGAGGCACCATGGAAGTAGACACTTCCACTTCTGAACTAGAACAGACTCCATGAGGACAGGCTCTGCAGCTGTTCCCAGGATCCCACACACCTGACTATGAAGCTGATTCCTGCCTTCTTTGTCTCCAGGTGACTCTTCATTTCATTTTATTTTTATAATAACCTTGAAATAATCTGAAAGAGTTATTCTTGCCAACAAAAGACATTAACTAACACTCTCTGCCTCATGGGTATATAGAGCTAATTTCTTCTCTAATGACACAAATGAACACTGATGGTCTATGTCTACCTTAACTGATTCAAGAAGAAAAAGTTTACTATAATTACCATTTTAAAACTTGAAAAAAATGAAACAATTATTTTATGATGTTTTAATTTTTTCACCCAATGTTCTATTTTGAAAATTTTCAAAACTTTGGAAAAGATGAAAGGCTTGTACCATGAACATCACATATTTCTCACCTAGATTCACTAATTGTTAAA
>CAUYRT010076971.1:0-41136 GCA_963574885.1 Lepilemur ruficaudatus
ATTTAGTTGGCCAATTAATTTGTTTCTATTATTAGTAGAGACGGGTCTCACTCTTGCTCAGGCTGGTTTCGAACTCCTGACCTTGAGCAATCCACCCGCCTCGGCCTCCCAGAGTGCTAGGATTACAGGCGTGAGCCACCACGCCCGGCAAGATATAGTAAATACAACTTAAAATTTCTATGAAGTATATATGCACATGACTGAAAAATAAAATACACCAGCAAGCTTATAATACAAAGCAGTTGTTCCCTGCTTCAGTTCTCCTCACCTTCAGGCCTGCTCGCACGGGGAAGCCCTTTTATGACATCTAGATTTTGAAGACAGGATTCTTCCCTTGCAGAAGTTGTGGTCTAGAAGGGAAGAACTGGCTAAAATATTGAAAATTGCAAATAACTCCACCACCAAAAGCAGGCATCCATCTGCAAAGGGATCTTCCAGGGTGCAGACAGCTTTGCAGGGGGTGGTAACCTAATTTGGAAGGACTTAGAATTGTTCTGCTAATGATTTCTGTCTTAGTTTACTGGGAAGTCCGTGGGTCGAGCTGTGAGTGGCATCTGGTGTCCCGGTCAGGGACGAGGTCAGTGGGCTATACTGTGCAATGGTTAAGGCTGTGATCCTCAGGGCCAGGCTCTGTCACTTACTGGATGGGTCACCTAACTTCTCCCTGCCTTGGTGAGCACAGCTGTGAAATGGGGACCAGAAATGTTTGTGTCAAGGACATGAACAACATTGTTGTTTTTTTTAACGTTCATTGGTTTATTTGAACTCCCTAATGCTTCTTGCCCTAATTTTGGCATTTTATATTTCTCTAAGAATTACTTTAGTTACATTTTCAAACTTTTAGAACACAATGATTTTTTTAAAAGTTGGTTTGAATTGAGGGCCATATATTGCCAATGGATTGGTGCATCTTTTAATCCTTTGTAAGTGTCCCCCCTTTTTTTTCCACTTGCAGTTTGCTTGTTGAAGAAATTAGGATGCTCTTAATTGTAACCAACAGGTGGCGAGCACAATGAACTAAAAAGTTGGGTTTACTTTAAGAGTACCATAGTCTCAGGGAACCCAAGGCCAAGGGTATATAACAGGGCCTCAGGAACCGGCCCGAACAGGTGTGTTCTCAATATCTCTCTCTCTCTCTCTCTCTCTCTCTCTTTCTCTTTCCTACTTCCTCATTGATCTTTTGCTTTCCAGCCCACGTGGCAGCAGATGGCCACACAGCAACCCCCAACACATACCACGATGATGGTGCCTGTCTCAGAGGGTGGCCAGGCCAGCAAAGAGGATGAGGCTTGCGCAGTGCAGGGCACAGAGCCAGCCCAAAGTAATGGCAGCTACGCAGCAAAACGTGGATGGCCAAAAGCTCTTTGGAGTCTGGAGGTTCCTTCATGCACAATGGTGCCACATGGCCTGGTACCTCTTTTCTCCCTGAGGGGCAGTCAGACACAGCACCTTAATGGACTGTTCATTTAAGGCAAGTGCCAAGATGGCTGAGCCTTGGCCAGCCAGGTGTGTATCACGTGCTTGTTATGCAGTCAGGCTTGTCCTCTTCCTACCTGCATCTGGGCGCTGAGAATGCTGGCCTGGGAGAAGTTCCTTCACAGTGGTTCAGTGCCTCGAACAGCACCGTGGAGGGGCTTTGATTCCAGCTCAGACTCCTACTGATACACCCATGGTGACCATCCAGTCAGGGATGGCCAGGCCAGCACCCTACAGAGCTGGGCACCATACTGATTCCCAGGTATCTGCACCCAGGCCTCACGGCTCAGCCCTGTAAGTCCCACCTGGGTTGTCACTCACACTGACAACCTGGGCAGTACTGTGAGCAGCAGCTCTGTAAGTCCAGTGGGCAGGTACAGAGAGGGAGAAGACCTAGATTTGTTCCTAGAGTTGGTGAGTTTACAGTGACAAATTAATATTTGAGGTTATAGCTGGAAAGTGAGTGATCCAAGCTGTACCAGCATTTGGAGGAGGGATATTTTTAAATATAGGTTTTATTATTATTCAGGTACAGTGAGACCAACAGATCAGGAGACAGGGCATTGCAAAGATAGTTTGTTCCTCAAGTTACTGAGAGGAGGGGGCATGCTCTGCCATGCAGGGCCACACACTCAGGGCCACATAGGGCCACACGGGGAAGCACCAGGGCTGGTTAGGAGGCAGAAAGAGAGAAGGGAAAACACTGCAAGAACGTTTATTGCGGTTTTCACAGGAAGGAATGGGCAAAGCAGGATCAACAAGTTTAGGACAGGCTAGTTTGAATGATTTCAGCAGGCTCTGGGGCATAGGGGCTGTCCCTAGTTGCCTGGTACCTGGCCCTGGGGTGACTAGAGCAGGGGAGCATTGTCCCACAGTGTAAGAAAGGGAGGGTTCGGGCTCCTGATTGCTTGGTTTGCATGTGAAAGGCATGCTCCCAGGGGAGTGGTTTGCTCTCTTTAGGAATTAGCTAGCCCTGGAAGGGGCAATCTCTTCAGGATCAGCAAAGCCCCAGATGTCAGAACATTAGAAAACACAGAAAATAAAAAGTCATGATTAATACAAGGGCCTGTCATCACGGGCATGGTGGTTTTGGAGGCCACATGCAAAGAATAGACTAGTGGGTGGGTTTTCCTTCCGTCCATCTGTTCGTTCACTTGACAGGTATCTGCTTACCCGCCAGGCGCTGGGAAGGGGCGAGAGACCAAGATGTATGACACTCTGTTTACTTACAGTCCACTCATTCGTGTGCTCATTTGTCCATTATCATACCCTACGTTCTTGGACAAAAACATTCGAGGTGCCTTACCTGACCCATAAAATAAAGCAAGAAAACATATATAAACAAAAGGATCTATGTCAAAGACTATTTTCATGAAAACCGAAGCTCAGGGAACATTTATAACTAAATATATCGGCCACAGTCTCACCCATTTGCTAAAGTTGAACTTCAGATTCAGTGACGGATTTCCTGACAGCAAAGTGAAAAAGGTGTTGTGACTGGTTCTGAGATTCCTCCTGCCCCAGAGGGGAAAACCTGAATATTTGCAGCAGTCCTTGCCCCCTTGTATAAGAATCTGTGCAAGATTCTGTTAGTGATGTGATATGTTGCTTCTTTTAGTGTTCTAGCGTGTTTTAATCTCCTACAGAAATGTACAGATTCATTTTTAGATAAAAACTCTCCCCTAACAAACCCGCTACAAAGCACAGTTTTTCATTGCATATACAGGGGGAAGAATTGCATTAATAGGTTTTCAAGAGAAGTAACAGAACCTTCTTTCATCTTACCGGATTTACCTGAAAAACATTTACCAAGGCTTCCCTGTCAGAATCATATGAGGGAGAGTATTTCTGTGTGTTTCTAGTTTTTCTCTGAAATGTTAAAATTTGAAGAAACTGGAGAGTTTTGACCAGAGAAGCGAAGACTTGCAGGACACCCCAAATCAGGCTTCTGACATCTCAAAGTTTGTCTTGTGGACAAGGAGAAACAACAATTGGGACCAACAATTAGGAGCTTGAGGATGAGAAACTCAGTGTGATGTCTGGAAGCCAGGCCACCAGAGCTGCCCAGTGGTGGAACAGAAAGACTACCTGGAGAGGTAGTAGTGAGCACCTCGTCCTGGGAGGCATTCAAGGAGACCCTGGATGGCTGCCTTGATGACAGTGTCAAGTGTCAGATGAGTAGCCATCCTCAGTAACCTTATTTAAGGGCCTCTCCAATCAGAAAACTGGATGTCTGAGTGCTCTGATGAGTAGAATAATTCTGGGTTCCTTGTGATGCTGAGAAAATGGACAAAATATGATCTCCTTGAACAAAATATGATCTACTGAAAAATTTTACCTACAAGTAGCCTTGTTGGATTCTTTTTCTTACCTGTTTCCATTTAAACTGTACAAAAAAATAAGAAAAAAAGAAAAAGATCACAGGCAAGTATTTGGGGTCCCTTTTCATCTCCATGCTCCCTTGGATTCTTCAAACAAAGGGAGAATTTTAGTAGGGGATTAGGAGGGACAGGGATGGGTGATAGGACTTAATTTGATTTGAAAAGAAGTTGTTAAATAAGAATAACAAAGGCAAGGATTATCTAAAAGTCTGGTTGCCCAAATGTGATTTTTAGTACTCTTTTGGTGATGGGAGGAGAAAATCCAAGTGTGTTCGTCTGACTTACAGGTAACAAACACTCAGTTTTCTGCTTCTTTTAGTTCCAGCGAACTTACCCAACCCCCACAGCTGCCGCCTCATCCATCCCACTGCTATTTGATTTTTCTTTTAACAGTAAACAGAATGCAAACAATTCCCTCCTTTTAAAAGCCTGAAACTAACCAGTGAGGTCTACAGTGCCCACTTAAATCTGGCAGTGCCTCTCCTAGAGTCCATAGCAGGGCTTGGCAAACTGTGGCCCACCACCTGATCTTATAAATACAGTTTTATTAGAACACTGCTGTGCCCGTTTATGTATTATTGTATTGGCTGCTTTGTGCCACAATGGTGAGTTGACTAGTCTTGACAGAGACCATATGGCCTGCAAAGCCTGAAACATTTACTATCTGGCCCTTGACAGAGAAAATTGGCTAACGCCGGCCTTGAGTAGTGGTTCTCAGCCCTGACTCAGTGTCAGTTACCTGGGGAGCTTTAAAAATACAGATGCCTGGGTCCCCACCCCTAGGATTCAGATTCAGTTACTCTGGAGACATCTCTATTTTTTAGTCTCCCCAGGGGACTGTCATGTGCAGCTAGAGTTCAGAACCACAGGTCTAGTCTAAGTGGTTTTTTTTTTTTTTTAAGCTTACAGAACTGGAATTTGTAATCTACAGGCTTTCCACCCAGTGACAATGATCCAACCTTGACTTCAATGTCAGAGTGCAGCTCTTGAGGTCTGAACTATTTTAAGGGAGACCTTGTAATGGTAAAATCCCTTCAGTTGCCCTGGTGACCAAACTTCCCAGAAAAGGTTAAAGGTGGTCCATGTTACAGTGAGATGTGTGTATGTATGTACACACGCATGTGCACACATGTGGCCGTGAATGAGTGTGTACATTTAGATGGTTTGCATATTAGATAACTTTTGTTTGTTTTCAAAGGGAGGCATTTCCCAAAGGACCCAGTGGTGTGTGAAGCATTGGTATTTGTCACGTTGGCACAGCTCAGTCCCCCGGCTTAGGCAGCTTCTCGGCTCTCCTGCTAATTAACATGAAATGTTGGTGACGCTTCCAGCTCCAGGAGAACCTGACACTTCTTGCCTTTCCTCATCATAGTTTCCAGTCTTTACCGCTCCTGCTCAGGATAGGAATTTAAATTCATGCTGGTGTCACTTTTTGTTGGCAGGTAGAAGTTGCAAACGGGAATTTCAGGGTTTGTTTTGCATCTTGCACTTAAAGCAAATATTAACCACCACTTTGCCTTTCTCTGTCTTTGTCTCCCATGTACATTCTTTCTGCCTGTCCCAGAGGCTGTCCCCTCAGGGCCTGCTCTCCGGGGCACAGTACCTGATCTGACTACTACCTGGAGTGACCAGTATCCCATGCCCCAGCAACCCTCTCAGTCTCAGGCAAAGCAGGACAGGTGGTCACTCAAATGCTAGAGAATCTCACAGCAGATTGGTCTTTGCTTTTACATAGAAACACTGATGTTTAGAGGGTGAGCGTGGGGTTTTATTAAAAACAGATGTGCTTAAAAATACAAATCAAGGTCATCTGTATGAGGTTGTATTTTTAATCTTGTTTTTCAAAACAGCTGAGCACAAAAGGTTGAGCTAATTCTCCTTATTAGGCCTGTCAAGCTCTGTTCTTAAAAGACCATCCACCACGTCAGCCTTTATTCTGCAGTTGAGCCAACCTGGGCCCGAAACGATTCTTCATAAAGGGCCTTCACTAAGATCAGTGCTTTGAAGGGCTTCAGCCAGCCCGGCTTGGTGCTGTGGAGGAGCGTGGCTCACAAGGACTAGGCTGGACCTTCTCCCGCCTGTACCGCCAACTGCTGGGGCAAGTCGCTTCCCTTCCCGAGACTCAGTTTCCTCATTCGCATAGGAAACACTGCCACTCACCGGTTGAGATCGTTGGGGAGAAGTAAGAGGCTTTATAAATGTTGACTTTCTTTCTTCCCCTCTTCTCCCCTAACACTGGGGCCTGGTTCTCACTCAAGACAGGTTTTAGCCAGGATGGGCAGCTGCCATGACAACCCCAGTGTGACTGTGCCTTAACTCCGTGAAAATACGTTTTGTCACTCAGCAGTTCAACAGTGGTATTCCTCCTCGGGTGGCTTTACTGGGACTCCAGACTCCTTCCTTCTTGAGGTCCTGCCCTCCTTGGGGTCCGTGGAGTCTCTCCATGCCCCGGCACAAGGCAGGGTTGTTGGGGCCCTGTGATATACCTGCAGCTGCCCCCATTCTGTCAGCCAGAACTGTCACGCGACCCCCCACGGCCCTGCACAGGATGGCTGCGTGCCCAAGAGCAGGAGGTAGGGTTGGTGGTCTCTGTCAGGGGAGGAGTGGCTGCCTAGCTCATTGGCTGTAAGGACCCAGTGGAGTCATCTCCCTCCCGTAAATGAACGTCTCTCTGTACTGTCCTGTGTCACTTAACGAGGATACATTCTGAGAAATACGTTGTTAGTTGATTTTGTCGTTGTGTGAAGACCACAGTGCACTTACACGAACCTGGATGGCCTGGCCTGCTGCACACCTAGGCTATTGCACCTAGGCTAAGAGCCTGTCCAGAATGTTACTGTAATTGTAGGCAATTGTAACACAATGGTAAGCATTTGTGTATCTAAACATAGAAAAGGTACAGCAAAAATACAGTATCATAATCGTATGGGACCACCATCATCTATGTAGTTAGTCATTGACCAAAATGCTGTTACATGGTGTGTGACTGTATTTCTGAAGCAAGATTCTATTACACAAGGGAGTTGTGACTTGTTTTACACAGAAAAGGGGTCTGGCTTCAAATGAGCTTAGTTTAAACAAAGTCAAACCAACGTTTTTTACTGCAGGACTTAGCAGAGCCCTTACTGATCATAAATATCTATGAGAGGGGACAGAGTACACAATATATTCCAAAGTTAGTGGGCTCCCCTTTTGAGAGGCATTTTAGAACTAGAACTCTGCACAATATGGTTTGGCAAACACTGCTTTAGAAGTTACTCAAGTTTGTATTCAGAAGCCAGAATACCTTCACAAGAACACTACTGTTTTTAAAAATCACCGAAATCTGTGGTTCTCAACAGAGAGGTTAGTACCCCAGGAATCATGGTGTCAGGGGCCCCGAGTCAGAGTCCTCGTGGCGTGTGAAAGGAAATACTTTATGTCCGAACTTTCCTTCCCTCCTTCTCTCCTTTCCTTCCTTCCTGTCTTCCTTCTTTATTTTTTGCCCATCTCCCTCCTTCCTTGGATCCATTCTTTCTTCTCAGAGCCAGCAGTGGGAGCCCATGAGAATAAGGTCCGTGTCTTGTCATTCCAGCTTGAGTGTGGTCATCAGTGCTGGCTGGATGGGCGCGTGAATGTTTGTTCAGGACCACTCAGATCCCGTCGCGATCTCAGCTGCACGCATCCCGGCAGTCTGGCTGGCTCGGCGCTGTCACCCTGGCCTGCCCATCTGGGTGACTGTTAAAATCCTTTTCCTGAGCTTGTGTTTTTATGGCTGGCTGGCGTCATCTGTCATAAATCAAGGTGGGCTGAGGTTCAGCACTGAGGTTAGACAGAATCGCTTGGAGAAAAACTGGGGCGGGTTTATTTCTTTATTTTAGTTACAGGCATATATATATATATACACACACACACATATATATAGCTTAAACTTAATTTGGTGTGTAATTGGGACTAGCTCTTTGGAGCCCTGGGTTATGTGTTTTGGAGCAGCTGAGAAGCGGGGCACGGTGGGGCAGGACGTGGTACGTTAATTGGTGGCCTCTGGGACCCGTGAGAGAATTGGATTTAAGTCCCCAGTTAGAACGAGCTTGGCAGTTTTATTTGAGTCCCTGCGGGCGCGTATGGGGAGACCACCGGTTTGCGCCAGCTCGGGCAGTTTGCTCCCCCTGCGCCCGGACGCCTGTCGCCCATCCCTGGCCTGCGCGGGGCAGAGGAGCCGGAGAGGTGGGAGGGCTCTGCCAGAGCCAGTGCCACTCGTCTGTAGTGGTTTACGCTGTTGGGCCCACGGTCCCAAGGAGGGTTTTGCATTTTATTACCAAAGTCTCGATAAAAAGGACTTGGGTCAGAGCAAACATGCGGGGAGGAAAAACAAAGGAAATTAAATGCAAAATCACTGCTGGTGAAAAACCACATGGAGGCCTTGACTTTAATACCGCCAGAGCCGATGGGGGAAGCGGCCCCCAGGAGTCGGAACCAAAGGACGTCGGCCTGGTATTCCTGAAGCCTGGCCCCTCTCCTGTTTAAAAAGAAATTGCCGTTTAATTTGTTTCTGAGTTTTATTTCTCAAGTGAACCAGCATGGGGCCATGTAATGAGGTTGTGTTTCTGGGAGGTGTTGAAAGATGGGGAAAGGAGCAAAACCACCAAGCGGGGGTCAGGCCGAGCTGGGAGCAGGGACTCGGCCTCTCCTCGGGATGGCAATGGGCCCGGGCAGTCAGCAGCACCGAGGCTGGAGGGACAGGCAGGGGCCGCTCGAGGCTGGCTCCTCCGCGCACTGTTTGTGGGGCAGTAGGTGACACCATGTGGTCTGTTGGTGGTCCAGATGGCCAGGCCACCTCCTCGCGCCGCACGAGAGGAAAGATGTTTCTCTGTCGGGTTTAAAGATCCACGAGGGCCAGCCCGAGCCGATGGAGGGAGTTGCATGGCTGCAGTGAGCCAGGGAGGACCCTTACGGAGAGAGGGAGTCTGAGCCAGGGAGAAAAAGAACACTTGAGCAAGGCGGAGAAGCGGTTTCCCAGACTGTGGAGGAAGTCAGCTCAGACCAAGAGTGGGAAAGCATCTGTGAGCACCTCGGCAGGTCGCTTACATAGAAGGTTGGGCAAGAGATTTGGAGGAACCCCCAGAGACTATCACCAGTGGGGGCTGTGGCTGTCCTCTGGTGCTCAGACAGCTTTTTGAGCCACGCTGTGCTCCCCAGGAAACAAAGTGTGGGCCGCAGGAGGAGATGTGTGCACAAAACAGGAATAAGGGTAGAAAAGCACAAGGCCTCCCTCTCCCGACATCTCTGTCCTCCCGGACAGTGGGTGGGGGCTGTCGCCCTCAAACAATCCTCCCACTGGTGACAAGGAGAACCCACCAGCCACAGCTAGGGTAGCCACTCCCCCTCTGCCAGGTGAACATGCTGTCCCAGGCCTGGGTGTGTGACACACACACAGGGGGTCCAGGTGGGATCCACCTGACCTGCTGGCCCGAGCTCTGACGCAGGCCAGCTTCTTCTAGCCTCTGCAGCCGCCAGGCCGACCGGTAGTGGGGAGTGTGGCTCCGTGAAGGTTGCTAAAGGCACTCCGGCCGTCTGCGGAGCCCTCAGACACGTCCGTGAGGCACTGTAAATTATGAGGACAGATGAGTCTGTTGCTGAACCATGTTTATGCACCCTGCACGCCCAGCCTTCATCATCTCTTCGATAGCCCCAGGAGGCAGAAAAGAAACTCAACCTCAGAGAAGTCCAAGAACTTGTCCAAGATGAGCAGTAACAGCAACAGTTGCGTGTGCTACTTAGGACTCGCCCGCCCCTGTGCTGAGGCCTGGGAAGCTCCATCCCATGGAGGCCTCATCACAGCTGTGCTCCGTCACTGCCTGGGCACTGCCCCTGGCTGCTGAACGCCCTGGAGGACACAGTCCGGCACCCATTCCCCACACCGCGATGAAGCCCCCACGTGGTGTGGTAAGGACAGCTGTGTGAACTTGATCCTGACTGCCCCGGCAAGTAGGTACTGTGATCCCCATTGTACAGATGGGAAACTGAGGCCCTGAGAGCAGAACTGACCTTGTCCAAGGTCATACAGAGCCCTCTTTTTTGCTGAAACCCTTCTCTGTATTCCATGGGAGAGCAATCTGAGACAAGAGCAATGCAGGGTTGGCACGCAGGCTCCCTGGAGAGCACATTCGGGCCGGGTGATTCTGTGCTGTGGGAGCTGTTCTGTACACTGTAGGGTGTTGGGCAGCATCCCTGGCCTCTACCTGCTAGATGCAACTCAAGCGTGACAATCAAAACTGTCTCCAGGCATTGCCAGATGTCCCCTGGGAGTAGTCTCCCCTGGTTGAGGACCACTGGCTGAGAGCTAGGCCTCAAGGAATTCTGCACTGTACAGGGTGTTCCCGGTATGGGTAAAGGGACGAGGGAAACCAGAGTACATCCTGAAGGTGGGTTTGGGACACTGAGACCCCCAGCCTGGCCGAGGAGCAGACGCCCCCAGGGGGACACTGCAAACCTGTGGGAGGCTTGCCGGGTGGCATCCACCTGGAGCCAAGCTGGCCTGGGTTCAAATCCACTGAGCGGCCACATTCCTTAAGTTCCCTGTGCCTCAGGCTCCCTGTCTGTAACATGGGGACAGCATAGAGAGCTCTGTAGGAATGTCCTGAGGCTTATGAAGGAGATAATTGGTTGCGTAGGAGGTGGTGACCGCTGCTCGTAGGCCCCCAGTTGCCCCCCTTGAGGGCTTCACAGGCCTGGTTGGTAGGTGGGTGCACCCACTCGCATCTCTCCTTCCCTGCGGCAGAGGGAAGGTGGGCTTCCTGTGGCCCTGCTGTGCTGTAGCTCATCTGTCCTGGTGGCAGGTTCGGGGGCTGCCCTGGGGTCTGCCCCTCCCCAGCCGAGTGCCCCTTGCTGCCTGCATGCCCGTGTGTCTGCGCAGTGGGTCAGGGGAATACCCACACAGAGACCCCCTTTGTCTCTTTCCTCCTGCCCAGGCAGCATCTCTGAGGGTGGAAACAGGTGATCTCAACTGACCCATCTGGGTGGGCATCAGAGAATACATTTCCCACCTACAAATTCAGATCTGCAGTCTGCTGAGGCAAGACATCTCTTAGGAAAATCAGACTCCTCCCAACTGCATGAATTCAGTGACCAAAGCCATTCCCGAGGTGCCCGTTGTCGGGAAGAGCCTTCAGACAAAGGAGGACACAAAGTGTCTATTTTCTAGCCCGCTGCTGGCAGGCCATTCCTCTTGCGATATCTCCATCATTTTAAGTGAGGATGAAGCCTGGAGCTGTATCCCCATCTTATGGGCTGCGGGGAAGCCCATGCGTCTGGCTCCAGACTGCCTGGTCTTTCCCCTGTTGCAGGCTGACCTGCCCATTGACATTTTCTACTCTGCCCACAGATGACCAAGAAATTCTGCTAGTTGTTTCCTCCAGCCGAGATCCGAGTTTTCAAACTATGCACCGTCCTCAGCCGCCAAGCTGGTTAAATGCAGGTTCCCAGGCCCCAACCCCAGCGAGCGTGAGTCAGTAGGTCTTGGATGGAGTCCAGAAATTCGCATTTTAACTGTTACCCCCGAGGCTCTTGGCATTAGTGATCCATGGGCCACACTTTGAGAAATCGAGTCACTTACTTATCACATTGAAATTGTGTGTGTGTATGTGTGTGTGTGTGTGTGTGTGTTGAGTTCTATAGGAATAATGAAATCTCTCACAATTTTAAATGTTTTTCTCTATGATTTTCCATATTGTTTCTATGCTTTTCTGTATTTTAACTTTTTATAATGAGCATACGATTTTCTATAAGCAGATAAAGCCATCAAGCCTTTCTCCTGGGCAGGGAAGAACAGAAATGTTGTGAAGGAAATATTATGAGGAAGTAGGTTTAGGGAAATGTGGACACAGGGACAGAAGGCCACAAGTGCACATGAGTCTATTTTAACTCCTGGTGCCAGCGTCCCTCTCTCTGTGGCTCCCAACTCCTGAGCTGGTCACTGGCAGGCTGGAGAAGGGAGGAATGTCCCACCTCCGATTTTCAAGTGGCCTATTCTTGGCAAAGCTGGAGCTGAAGGCACACCTGGGAGTTTGGGCTGGTGGAGCCCGGCCGGTGCCGAGTGTCCCTCCTCTCCACCTCGGCCCCTGGAGCCCAGCCTGGCCAGCTCCTCTGTGTGCACCCCGCCCCCACACTGGCACCCTGGCCAGCCAGGCAGAGGGGGGATGGCGATTTTACAGCACGGTTATTACTCTATTGTTGCCCAGTAAACCTGCACCGGGCCCCACAAACACTCTGTGAGCAGGCCAGACCCTTCCAGAGAAACGGTTTCCTACACCTTTACAACGTGATAGGAAAAAAGGGGCCGTTGGATTTATGGAAACTATATAAAGTTTATGGAGTCTTGGCAGGACAGAAGTAGAAGCAGTCTGCAGGACGGGGGTGGGTATTTCAAGACGGAGAAGGCCATGAAAGAGTGGGAGACCTATGTGTCGAGACGCCAGACAAAATACCCCAGCCCAGGGCGACGCTGCGTGACTGCGGGGGCCGGGGAAACTGGCCTCGAGGGGGCGGCTCTAGGGGATGCTTTTTGGGGTGATCTCATTTCGTCTCTGTAGCCCTCTGCGAGGGAGGCGTGGCTAGCCTCATTCTGTAGAGAAGAGACCGAGGCAAAGGTATTTTGACAGTTGTGAGCCTGCCCAAGGTTGCAGGGCTAGTGGCGTGCGGCACAGCAGCGGATGCTCTGGGGCAGGCTCGAGTTCTCGCGGCGTCTCCCCTGTGTACTGAGCAAGGTGTCCCAGTTTTAGGTCCAGAAAATGTGGTCTCCGTAGCCTACTTCAGTTTGGGACTTGTCTGCTATTTGTGGTTTAGTCTCAGGGTCCTCTGGGGTCCCTCCCTCATCACCTTGTCCCTCCCCTGGATTGCTCAGGCTCGACCAGTGGCCGTGGCTGCGATGCAAGTGAAGCCACCAAGAGGCAGGCTCTGAATCAGGGCAGGGTTAGAACACGCTGTCTTTGCCTTCGGGTGCCCTTCCCTGTCCTACTTCTGCCGTGGGGCCCTCTTAGGGCCCTGGAGGAGTACCCCATGGGGTCTGAAGTCACCTCCTGCCATTCCCATCAGCCCTTGGCATTTCTGGTCCATTTCTTCTTGCATAAGTGCCTCGTGACATCCACGTTTTCACTCTCTTACTTGGCTGGGAATTCTTGGCATGCGGATTCCGTGAATACTTAATTCTTCTTCTCTGATTTTGCCCATGGAGACTGTCATAGTTCCTAGCGTATAGTGATCACTTCATAAATATCTGCTGGGAGATGGATGGATGGACAGATGGACGGATGGACAGGTGTGTGGCTGGATGGGCAGGCAGATGGATGGATGGGCGAGTGAGTGCATAGATGCGTAGACCGACAAACACCCGCCTCCTCATTTGCACCCTCGAGTGCAGTTAAAGTAGCAGCCTAACCCAGGTTCCTTCAGGCTTCTACTAAATGCACTTCTGTTTCAGGGGGTATACTTTGCTCTCTCTGAAGCCATATGGAGAAACCAGCCTGAGTGTTTGAATGTGTGTGTAAATACTTTACAGTCCCCATAAACTCGTTTAAAGACAGGTGGGGGTGAAAGTATAAACTGGGACAGCCTTGTGGGAGAGCAATTTGGAAGTAGCTATTAAAATTTTAAACGTGCCTACCACTAAGACCCAGCAGTTCCACTTTTAGTTGTCTAGGGTAAAAAATGCATTCGTACGTTTGTGTACAAAGCACCATGCACCGGGATGCTTGTACAAGGATGCTGATTGCTGCAATGCTTCTCACAATGAACAACTGGGCGTAGCCTTAGTATCCATGAGCAAGGGATGGTCACTAAACTGGGGAACACCCAGCCTGTGGAAAACACTGCTGCCGTCAGAGGGAATGAGACAGATCTGGGTGTGCAGAGGTGGAAAGACCGCAAGCGGGGCTCGGGACAGGACACTCTCCAGGCTGCTGGGAGTCTCTGGGACCCTGGGACCCACCAGTCTCAGCAAATGCCTCCTCTCCCTACCTCTTTTCTATCAACCTCTTTTGCTTTGTCCCCTCCCTACCCAGGGAACACAGTTTACTGGAATTAAATCTTTAATTCTTATGCCTACTTGCCAGTGACCTTCCCTTACGGAAGAGGAGGAAAACGAGAGAAAAGTGGTTATGTGCGTAATTACTGCCTGCTGCCTCTTCAATTAAAAAGATTGAAAGGCACAATATTAAAAATGTGATTTATGGGTGCCACTATCTACCTAATAATGAGGCCGAGAGGAAGAAAGTACCGTAGTCATTAACAGAAAACCATAGCCTTTTTTCTCCCCCAGGAGATGAATTGGCTCTCATTTTCTTATTGCTAGAGAAATATGAAATGGATTTAGGCATATGTGATATGTTCTTCCAATATGCTGAAATCCAGAACTTCGTAATTTAGGAGTCGTCTGGCTCAGACATTTCAGGGAAGCTTCCTGAGAGGCGTAGCAGCCTGGAGGCTTGGGTGGGGGGGGCTGCCGCATCCCCCCATGCTCCTGGCTCAGACGCGGCACCGAGACCCACCTTGGAAACATCCTCAGGGTCCTCGAGGACCCCAAGACAGCTAAGGCCGCAGAGCTCAGGAGGGAGTGGAAAAAGCACAGAATCTCGAGTCCCAGCTTGGCTGCTTGTTAACTATCTGTCCCTTGGTGTCTCCAGCTGTAAGAAACAGTCGCCTCCCCAATTGTGTGACCCTGGGCAAGTTGTGGCATCTTCCTGAGCCCCAGTTCTAACCCTGAAGGTTAGGATTGTACGTGGCTCAGAGGGTTTTGTAGGGATTAAACTACTTAATGCGTGTAAAGGGCCTAGGTCTGTGCCTGCCACACAGCCAGTGCTCAGTAGGTTTTTTGAAAAATCACTAGTATTACTGTTGCAGACACTTTTGCTGTGACTGGAGGAGCTTGAATCAACCCGGGCCCTTCGCTTCCAGGGTGCCGGCTGACGTGGGGCGGACAGGCCCGGGGCGGGGGGCTGGGGGAACTCCCCACTCTGCCTCTCCCCGGCTGATGGCCTGAGCAAGTCGCTGTAAATCTCTGAGCCCCATTTTGTGCGTCTATCAAATAATAGTTTTCGCTTTGCAGGGGATGTTGTCAGGTTTAAAGATGAGTGAAAACAAAGTATCCGGGATGCCGTTAGTGCTTGGGGGATGGCAGTAACCCTCGACAATGAAAGGTCTTCGCCAAGAGGCCTGTGTGAGTGGGTGGTGCTCTGCCCTGGGAGAAGGGATGGGCTCCCGGGTTACGTCCTTCTAGCTCACCGCGGCTGGGCTGCGGGTGCCTGCAGAACTCTGTCTTCCTGGAGGGCAGAAAGTCCTCCCAGGCTCTGAAAATAATAGCTACAAAGGGGTTGGGGGGAAGAGCAACCATCGTGCCAGGGGCGGTGTTGAGTCTGAGAGGCAGGATCCTAGGTGTCCTTACAGCAGCCCGAGGGTCCTCACTGTGCAGATGAGACTGGGTGGGCGACGGGCCCAGGCACCAAAGCCAGGAGACGACGGTGCTCAGAGCCCGACTGAGGGCTGTCTAGTTCTTTCTACCACACGCTGGCACATTCTGGAGCCCCCTCCCCATTCCTAATCGCCGACCCCACCGTGTCTCTCCTCTAGCCCAGCTCCTCAGACCCCTCACCCCACTAGGCGGCTGTGCAGCACCGTCACCGCCTTGGGGGTCCATTCGCACTTTCTCACCAGCGCTGCTTAACCTGGAGAGACAAATGTCTAAGTGTCCTGTTAGGTTGTGCAGAGCAGCGTGCGTGTGTTCTGTGTGTCTGAATTGGCGGGTTTACACGGATGCTCAGGAGTTGGGCTGGGAGCATGGGCTCTGGGTCCACGTAAGGCCTTGTCGGCCCCATTCTGGGAGGGGAAGGGCTCTGGTTCTACGTCCATCTAGAATCCACCTGCATAGAGCCTCCCTGGGAGAAGGGGAGGGGGGTTTGCACGTGTTTCTTTCCTCCTGGCTAACGGCAGTCCTTTGTTTTCAGTTGAGAGGGAAAATGTGCAGAAGAGGACCTTTACTCGGTGGATAAATCTACACCTAGGAAAGGTGAGTGGGCACTTGGGTGTTCGTTAGGCGATAGATTCGTGCATGGCCAAGCTTGCGGTTCCATAGAGTGGTGAGGGAAACTGGGGGCTCTGTTCTTTTGGATGTTGTTCGTTCATGTAAACGACATGAGGGCCACTCATGCCGGGTACCAAGCTCGGTGTTGGGCTCAAAGAGGTGAGGAAGACGGCGTTCTGCCTTCGGGGCATTAACAGTCTGGTTGGGGGAAGGAAGGAGGCTCTGTCTTTAAGCAGGAATCCATGGGCAAATGTTGGAAGACATTCACTGTTGAATAGCCCAACACTTCCGTAGGCGAGAGGTGGAGGTCCTCGGGCCTCAAACACACGCAGGTAAGTTGACTTCCAGTATGGGGCTCCGTTAAGGGCCATGCGTAGGTCTTTGGATTGATTTACACAGGAACTCTGGATGTCTTTTAACAAAGCCACGTTCCCTTGTTAATCACACAGTGTTGCTGCCGATAAGTCAAATTACCTACCCCTTTGACACACTTCACTCTGCATCAGGTGTCCTGCTGGTGCCACGCACACAGCAGGTCTCCTTCAATCCCCACAGCAACCCAAGTTACCCACCTTCTGTCAGAAGGAGGAAACAGAGACGTGGAGACGTTACCCGGCTTCGCTGAACTTTCTGTGGCTTCTCCTGTGTGTTTAACTTAGTGGCCCTTCTCTTCCTGTTTCTTTTTCTCTTGCATTCTCTGGCCAGGCAGTTTCGGGCTGCATTTGTCTGCGAGCTTCTCGTGCATGCACCATCCCGTAACAGCAGCTGAGCCAGCTCCCCGCAGCTGCAGAGCAGAGGCTGCGATGCGGGAGGACAGACAGCTCTGGGGGAGGGGAGGGAAAGGAGGGAACAGAATCTCAGCCCTCCTTACACACTAGGTTGGCCCCCAAGACTATGAGCACCCTAAATTGCCCACATCCGGGAGAGGAGAGATGATTTTGCTCTTTTTCAGAAAGTGGATTTATTTGACTCATTTCACCTCTTTCTCCCTAAGCACTGCTCTCTGGTTCTCCAACCATACCCAGCAAGCAGTCTCATTTCCTTTTCAAGCTGGTAGCACCCCACTTTTGTGGGTTAGGTGTGTCTATTTTCTTCTCTCCTCTCCTCCTAAAAGGTACAAAAGTTACTATTGACTGCCCTTATGGTTAACAAAAAAGAAAGGATTTTGGAGGAAATCATTGAAATGATTAGAAAGCAGAGAAAACAAATATGACTTTTAGGAAGTGGAGCTCATGACCACGATCCTGTTCACATAGTTTACCTTTAGGCCTAGACTGTTTCCTGAGCGGGCCCCCGACCACCCACACCTCTGCTCCCTGCCTACGGCACGGGCAACATGGTGCCACTGCTCGGCCCAGGAGCATCCCAAATTTTACGGGTGAAAGACTGTGTCGTGGATGAACTGTTATAAATCATTCGCCAGTTGTTTTGACTGTTGGTACATTTTTGGTAATGCTCATAAAGTGAAGTGTTATTTTGGGGAACAAAAAAAAAAAGGAAAACTGGTCCCCCAACCTGAGATCACTGAACTCTTAAATTAATGCCTGATGTGTGTCAGGGTAGCTGGAAATTCCTGCTGGGGGACAGAGTATAGCCGTGGAGTATTTCTTTCTTTCTTTTTTTTTTAATTAAAAAAAAAATACAGAAGGGTACAGAGGGTCAGGTAACAAATACCCATATACTCACTCACCCTCCGAAATGAGCCTCTGTTAGCTTTTATCATATCCAGGATTTGCTTTCTCCCTGGCCGATCTCCTGCCCCTTTCCCGGGGCAGGTGGGTAGCGCCCACGCTGAAGATAAATCAGATAGCACCTGAAACCGATGCCTAATAAACAGGGCAAAATTAACAGCCATGTTTCCAACCTTGAGACTTTCAAGAGCAACCTTTCATGTAAAGGAAACCCAGGAACTCCTTGGTGAATTGGGCTTAACTGCAATTTGAAGGCTGTCAGAAATATTTACTGAGTCTCTGGCTTCTGGAAAAATTCCTTAATTTACCGAAGGAGTTAGATCATGAAGAAAGCCCTGGGGGTGCTGTTTATTCGGCCATACCAATCTCATGAAGCCCAGGGAGTGTTTGGGGCCCGAGGCGTGTTTTTGCTGGCACGGGTTCAGTTTCTCCTCCTGCCATCTCACGGGATGGAGCCCGGCCAGGGCCCTGTTTGCCGCTGCAGCCGAGGCCCTTACAGGAACTGTCAATGGAAATTATTCTTCAGGTTTAACTCCGAAGTCAGGCTTGGCCACGATCGGGGCTGGTAACTGGAAATTTTGTTAGTCCATTTATCAGGGGGTATTTTGTTCGGGTCTCTCGTTTTCTGCCTCGCATTAACAGGAATAACATTTCCGTAAGAGCCTCAGTAACCCGATGCCGTCATGCTCGGCGTGGAATGTACCCGAGGAGCTGCGGCAGTTTGCAAAGAAAATAATTTGCCTCTTGCTTCAAAGTCACAGTTGTCCTTGAAGCGAAGCCCTTTTCTATGCACCTGTGGGTGGAATCGCCCTGTGTTTTGACTAACGGGGGGGGGGAAGGGGACTCATATAAAGGGCAAGGAAATGCCACCTTCCCTAATAAAAAGCAAAACACAGAGCCTCCAAGGCTGCCACGGGAAGGAGGCTTTCCCGAAGGAAAAGGGTGGCTGGGCCACAGTTCCATTGTGTTTCCAAGGCTTTCCTGGCTGGCTGCAGCTGCCGCTGCCACGCTGGCCCCAGGGGCGCCTCGCCCCATTAGTCCTGTCTCCTACGTAGATGCCCAGCCATCCCTCGTACCCAGGAGCAGAGGGAGCGCCCAGACGAACCGCTCTAACCTTGCCACCGCCCCTGGTGCCAAAAGGTAGACGGGGAATTCTTGCTGGCATGGGAGCTGTTAAGAATGCAGGTGTCTGGACCCTGCTCCCCAGGATTCTTGTGCAGTAAGTTTGTCCTAACCGTGCTGCGTTCAGAGGAGTTACCATCAAGCCTGTGTAGTCAGCAGAAACCTTTCTTCACGCAAAGCATTACCTGGAACCCCAAATACAGTCATCCCTCCACGTCTATGGCTTCTGCATCCGTGGATTCAACCAACTGGGGATTGAAAATATTCAGGAAAAAAAATGTGCCTGTGTTGAACATGCACAGACTTTTTTCTTGTCCTGATTTTCTAAACGATACAGTATAACAATTATTTACATTGAGTTAGGTGTTGTAAGTAATCTAGAGATGACTGGAAGTCTATGGAAGGATGTACCCAGGTTATATATTAATACAAATATGCCACTTTATATCAGGGCCTGAGTATCCACACATTTTGATATCCGAGGGATGACAGTCCAGGCAATAAGAGCTGAGCCTCTGATTAAAGGGGGTGCAGTGGGATCAGCCTCCTCCTGAACCCTGATATCCCCCATAGGGTGCCCTGAAGCCTAGGGTTCTGGGAAACATAGTTTGCAAATCCTTGCACTGGCCCATCTCACCCACCCAGCTGGCCCCCCAGGCTCCAGGCCACATCTAGCCAAGCTCTTAGTGGATGCCACATTGAAGCACACAAGTGTTGGCTCACCTGGACGGCAGACTCCTGCAAGTCTAGGTGCAGAGAGAGAAGCTCAGGCAGCTTCTGGCTCTTTCCAACCCAGGTCCCCCTCCACACTCAAGATCCGGTCTGGAGACTTGCCTTTTCCTCCTGGGAGAGGGGCTGAGTGACTTGGGGCTGTTTACTGACCCAGGGAACTTAGGAAGCAAACAGTGCAAGCAGGATGATTCAAAGTCGTTCACTACAGAGGGGCAGCCAGCTGGCTGAGGACATCTCCCTTCCACTTACAGCCATGAGACACACCCCGCCCCCGCCCCCAATGAAATGCTTTACTACAGAGGACGTCCCAAGACTCTGCAGGAAGGCAGCCACTTAACAGTCACCGGGTGGGACTGACCCAGGAAGGCAGGTGCCCTGCCAGGCGCTTTACCTGCATGATCTCATTTCATTCTAGCCCAGCCCTCTCCAGCCTAACCTGACCTTGCCGACAGGGACGTTCAGGCCCAGGGAGGTTAAGGAACAGGGCCAAGGCCAAGTTCCTGTTGAGGGTTGAGCTTGGATCTGAACTCAGGTGTGTCTAACCCCTTTGCTTTTCATTGGATCATGTGAAAGGTGCACGTTGAGGAACGTTGGTTTATCTCAGGAAGCCTGAATGGCTGAAATGGTTTTGTGGATTATACCGATCACTAATCAGCTACTTTCTTCCCTTCTCTTCCGTAGTGCAACCCACCTCTAGAAGTTAAAGATTTATTTGTTGATATACAGGATGGCAAAATCCTAATGGCTTTGTTAGAAGTCCTGTCTGGGCGAAATCTGGTACGTATGTCACAGAAGGGTCAGAAAGAGGTAAAATGCAAAGGAACACAACTGCTGAAGCCTTCTTTTCAATACAGATCTGTGTATGTACACACACCTGGGCACACATAAATGCTATAACGAGAAACTTTGAAGGGTAACGTTCCTTCACCAGTGACTAAGAGTCATATAATCTTGTGTAACTAAGTGGTATCTTTTTTTTAAAGCAAATATATTTTAGTAAATAAATAAATGCCAAGTGTTTTCTGTGAGTCATTAAGGCTTAAGCTTAGAACTAGACAATTAAAATTTAGCTAGCCAGCCAGCCATTATGTTAACTAGAATGATGGCCAAAAATTGGAAAAATTAAAGAGAAAGGCCTCTTATCAACCAAATTCTGTTATACACCCTAAGGCTCAAAACTAGTCTTCTAGAACATTCTGTTAACACATTAACTGCCCTGTGAGTTGCATTTAACTCACGCTAGTTTTGAGCCCGGGAACTCGTGAAGCATATGTCACTCACCTTGGGAGTCTGTGAACTATTGAACTATTTTTCAAGTTGCATATAACTCATGCACAGAAAACAATAAAAAATAACAAATTTTTCATTAAATTAGAAAGGATCATTTTGTTTTCAAAGATTTCATTCTATTTTCGTAATCAAACACAGTGGCTCCGAGGAAAAAAATTTTTTTCTAGTGTGCAGTCAGTGTGTTAGTGTGACTGAAGTTGAATTAAACCAGCTATCTAGACATTCATGCTACTTTGGACATTAGCCAGACCTGTCTATGTTGCATGTCTGCTGCATGCAGATTGGTCCTTTTTCTATTCTTCACAGAGAGCAGGGTTTCTCAACCTTGGCACTGGTGACGTTTTGGGTCAGATAGTTCTTCACTGTGGGGAGCTGTCCTGTGCATTGCAGGATGTTTAGTACCTAACCAATCAACGCCAGTAGCACCCCCAGGTGTGACAACCGAAAATGTTTCGGACATTGCCAAATGTTCCCTGCGGGACAGGCTGGTCCAGTCCACAGCGCTAGTAGTGTCAAGGTTGAGAAGTCCTCTTCTAGGGTCAAGCATTTGATTTGGCCTCGGTGACCCATCATTGTGCCTAACACAAAGGTGTGGTGATGTGGTCGCGGCTCTACCGAATCCTAATTCAGCCGCACAGAGCTCTCTGGATCTGTTTTTAACTGTAGGTCCAAAGTCAAGAGCCCCTGCTTCTGTTCTCAGATGTAATGTAGCTGGACTCTTATGAGACCTCTTAACCCTTCCCACCTTTGCTTTCCCAGCAGCAAGATGGGAGAGGCCTGTTAGCCGTGCTCAGAGGGGCCGTGCAGAGTTGTGTGATGAATTCCAATGAAGGACGAACTCATTGCAGCAAGAACAGCATTTGGTTTCTTAGCAAGTCTTGCAATGAGCCAGCAAAGGGCTTCCTGAAAAAGTATAGTCTGGTTCCTTGTCCTGTGCTCCTGGCTACGCAGGCTCCCCGTTTTGTTGCCAGCACACCAGTCACCAGCTGCCATGTCCTTGGGGGGGCCTCTGTTGGGCGTCTTTGATTCTGGAGCTAGGCGGAGAACAGGCCTTCACGAGCTAGGCCCACTAGCTCGGCCTGGCAGTTTGCACCCGGTGGAAGCGACCCACTGGTTTGCCTTGTACTGTAACCCCCACCCGCGCCCGGAGCACTGATGAGCTTCCACTGGGGATAAGTGTGGTCTGGTGGCACTCTTGGTATGCAGAGCTCACATTGTCAGAGAGTTGTAGCTTCTGCAGACCTACCCCTCCTCTCTCTCTCTCTCTCTCTCTCTCTCTCTCTCTCTTTCTTTCTGTCTCGTGACCTGGGAGGATAACTGTCCTCAAAACTCTTGGCCAGAAAACAGAAACATCTGCTGCCACTGGGGAGGGACTTTGCCGGATGATTTAGCATCTGAGCGGTGATGCACATCCAGGGCTCGCTGCCCCAGCAAAGCATCAGTCAGGGAGGAGAGCATGTTACTGAAGTCTCTGGAGAAGGGAGGAGTCTAACAAGCCAGGAGCTGGGTCAGAGAGAGAAATCTGACGAATTTGTCCCTTGTTAACCTACTTCGGCTCCCCCATTCACCAACCCCAACGAGTTAAGTCCCAAGTTCTGTCACTAAGGCCGACTTCGAGGGCCCTCTGATGTCCCAACTGCAGGTCCTGAGACGCACCTGCAGGAGTTTGGATGCGGTCCAGGTAGGCTTTAGCCCTGAGCCCCTAACTTTTTCTTGAAATTAACATAGAGAAGGTAAATAAAAATGACTGCACGCCTGCTGGCGCTGTTGGGCGTTCCGAAGGCCTGCGCTGGTTTGACTTGCTGTTCTGTTCTGTTTTATTTTGCAGCTGCACGAATACAAATCCTCGTCGCATCGTATTTTTCGGTTGAACAACATAGCGAAAGCACTTAAGTTTTTGGAAGATAGCAACGTAAGTGTTTGAAGCACGTCTTGTTAACGCATACTTGTTCTGTTACGAGAAGGACATATTTTGAAGTTAAGGGCTGGTGACTTAGAGAAGCGTGAAAGGGACTCTGCTAAAACAGTAAAATTAAAGTTTACAGAAATCACTTAGATAAGCCATCAGTTGGGAATATGGTCCCTGACTCTCTGCCTACCTCCTTGAATCTGTCAGGATTAAAACTCTGATGGATGTTCAGCCACAGACAGGGCCGAGCGGCTGCCTGGCTCTCAGATCTTTAGAATTTAGTCGACTTTTTTTTTGTTCATCCCCTTGACTAAGAGGATGGTGAGCATGTCAGAATGTAAAACTTTCTCTTGGAGCTTAGACTATGGGAGAAGCTAAGGGGAAAGAGGGCTAAAGGAGCCAGGGGGAAATGATAAAATTCCCCCTTCCTTGATACAACTTTCTAGACCTAAGTGATGAGCTTTGTATGTGTCTGGAACTCTGCTTCATGCCCTTCATGAATGGGAAGAGGTGGCCCAAGAGGGATGACGTTCCAAAGCTCCCCTTTTGTTAGGTTTTGACAACTAATCTAACTTTAAAAAAAATTCTCAGCCTGCCTGACGTGTAGGCACGTACAGTAAAACTTTATCATAAAGCGTGATTCGTCCAGGGCTCTTCATGGCAACAGAAGCCGACCTTGGCTGATTTTAGCAGAAAAGCGCCCTCTATTTCATCATCATCTCAGTGTCACATGTCCAGATTCAAAGGCCCGGACAAGACCGTGTGGCCGACAAGCCCGGATCCCAGACATGGGGGGAGGCTGAGATGGTGGTGGCCAAAAAAATTGCATCACGGTTCAGAGCAGCACTATTCACAGTAGCCACAAGGCAGAAACAACCCACGAGGCCATCTATGGACAACTGGATCATCAAATGTGGTCTCTCCATGCAATGGAGTATTATTCAGCCTTAAAAAAGAGTGAAGCACTGGCCCATGCTACGACACGGATGAAGCTTGACAACGTGTAAGTGAAAGAAGGCAGACACAAAGAACACCACCTAATCATCTGATTCCGTTCATATGCAGTGTCCAGGACAGGGAGGTCTCTGGAGACGGAAAGTAGGTTGGTGGTTGTGTAGGGCTGGGGGAGATGAGGCTGGGGTAGATGAGGAATGAGGGGTGACAGCTAAAGTGTACAAGGTTTCTTTTAGAGAGGATGAAGATGTTCTGAAATTGACCAAATGATGCTCGCACATGTCTGTGAATGCACTGAAAACCATCGGACTGTACACTTTCAGAATAGGGTGGGATGTGAGTTATATCTTAAAAAAGCTGTTTAAAAGGAAAGCACATCCCCTGTCCATGAAAAGCCTCCTGTCTATAGTCAGTTAAACCGACAGCCCTGCCCTAACACGGCCGGACCCAGAGCATGGCTGCCTCTGTTCCCAATCCTGCCTTCCCCCCTCACTTCCAGGAACTGAGGCCATGTAAATTCTCTGGCCTCAGTTTCCACCTTGGTAAAATAGAGGGCATAAAAACCAAACTTACCTCGGAGAGCTGTTGAGGAATGAATGGCCTGTCCTAGTGCACTTCCGTGTCACCACATCTGTGCACAGGCTAGTCCCGGTAGAGGTTGGCCACACGCTCGCACAGAGTGGGGGCTCAAGCTCTTGCTATGTTGCCCACCAGATTGACTGCAGGTGTGCCTGAAGCCCACCTGCCCCCAGGAGAGAGCATCACGTGTGGCTCTTAGCAGTGTCTGCCCCCAGTTGCAAAGGGGCATGGCTTCTGTGATTATGTGGGGCCTTCAGACAGCTGCCTCGCATGCGTTAGCTCTTCCTTCCACCTTGGAGACCTCTGAATACTCTCTTCCTCCCTCGTCTGCCCACGCTGGTGAGTCTGGTAGAATGTAGGCAACACTCTGCTACTGTATTAGTCAGAACTACCCAGGTAGGTTGTAAGTTTACTTCCAGCAGTCATTTGAGTTAGGAGGAAGAAGAGGAGGATATTGTCCCTGAAGCTCTTGACTGGTCTGTTAACTTGTCTGTTCATCCCCCAAAACAAAATAGAGGCTGGGCACCCAAGGCAAGGTCTTTGGGAATATCTGCTCCTTGGGGCCTAGGAACACCCCCTGCAGTGGCCACCTTCCCTTGGCCAGAAGAGTGCTTTATTCTCCAAGTGGCCTTCCCAGGAGCCCCCTGCCCCCTGCCCAGCCCTCCCCTTTCCCCTCTTGGGATGGTGCACCTTTATGGCACCCCTGCAAGGCAGCTCCGTCTCTCTCTCACTTTGGAACCTTAGCTCAGAGGGCCACAGCTGTCACCTGCCATGTGGGCTTCCTCCAGGTGGGAGCAAAGGCCAGGATGATCAAGCTGACTGACGACTTTGATTCCCCCGGCCTGGAATGTGTTCAGTAAACCACAAACATGGAGGGAGCCGTCAGAAGCAGAGCTCTAGGAGATAAGCAGGCCAAGGCTCGCATGTGATTCATCACGTAGGATGTGTGCTCGTGATGAATGTGGATGGAGTATTGGACCTGAACTTGATCGGCTGTGTTATTCACAATATTGACAACTTCCTTCCTGGCCTCCAACCTGCCGGTGATGAGCCTGCGTTGTCTGAATTAGATTCTTGGCATCAGCCGGCAAAACAGACTTCAGCCAGGAAACCCAGAAGTCTCCCTTGATTAGGTGAGCCCAGGCCTGACCGATTGGTGTTGTCAGAAACCCATGACAAATTGATGGGATCAGAGACTGATGTCAAACAGCTTAAAGAGCCGTGAGGGGAAGGGAGGGAGGAAAGAGGTGCAGGAAAAAGAGAAGTGTTTGCGTGAGATGCTGTCCTCCGGTTTTCTTTCCTGAGTCTCCCCGGCTGGACTCCGCAGTGTGGATTTGAAAGTATATCTTGACTTACTTTATTCCTCCTCTCTTCCCCCTGCAGAACTATTTTTACATTTTTAAAAGTTCTTAAGAAAGAAGAAGAAAATGTGAGATTTTCTTCTGATATGGCCTGGAAAGCCTTAAATATTTACTCTCTGGCCGTCTCCGGAGGGGTTTGCAGAGCCCTGATCTATGCACAGTACTTCGATATTTTTTGCAGAATGAAATGATGACCCAGGGCAGTGATCCTCAAACCTGAGTGCGCATCAGAATGACCCTGGGTGCTTGTTAAAATGTGGATTGCTGGGCCCCACCCCTGAGGTCTTGGTTCTGTAGGTCTAGGGAGAATGTGCGAGTCTAACCAACGCCCACGGGATGCTGATGCTGCCGGTCTGTGGGCCAGCTTGGCCTCAGGGATTTTCCAAGAGAGTCATTCTGCAGTCAGAGCATAGTTCAATATATAGGTAATGCCCTTAGGGTTTCTACACGAGGCACATTTTAACCAATTAGCAGGACATTTTGTAATGGTGCAGAAACCCCAGGTATAAACCTTACCCGGCCCACTACTACTAATTAGCAGCAGACTCACCGTCCACAGTCTGTGACTGCCAACGCTGGTGCTCCGTGTTTATCCCAAGGACGTGCTAAAGCCAGCTTTGGTGGTGTTAGTGTAGCAGGCAGACCGACTGGGCGTTTGATGTCTCTCCTTGGAAAAGAATGTCTGAAACCTTCTTAGCTGTGTGACCCTGGGCACGTTGTTTAACCTCTCTGGAACTTCCTCACCTGAAATATAGGGGTAATAGAAGTACCTACATCATAGGGTGGTTGTGAGGGTGAACTGCGTAAATGCTTGAAGGAGTTTGGGGTAGCGTGTGCACAGGGTAAGTACTACATAGCTGTTCATTAAATGTACTTTTGCATGCTGGGTGTCCCTGAACGTGGCAGGATAAGCAAGAAAAGCAGGCTCGTGGGAGCACCAGAAAATACCGTGGGTCAGCCTCCCTGGACACCCCCCTTTAAGCTCATACATTGCTTCCCTCCAGGTAAAACTGGTTAGCATCGATGCAGCAGAAATAGCGGATGGCAACCCCTCTTTGGTTCTTGGGCTGATATGGAACATAATTCTCTTCTTCCAGGTAAACCCATTTCCTTTCTGTAGCACACGGTAACTGTCTCAAACCTGCTCAACACGGACAGAACAGAGCAGGGCCAGATCAAGGTGGGCAGTGAGACAGTTTCTGGCAGATTCTGTCTTTTCTAGTCACTGAAAAAGCTCCAGAGGAATCTGGCTGCTCAAAGGTTGGAGTCCTTGTGATTTTAAAAGTGGTGTGAGCTTTGTTTTCTAGAAAATAATATCCATCCTCTTAGGATTTGAAGAGTTAAATATTTACTTTGAAAAATACCTTTGTTCTAAAGTGTCACAAGAACAAGGGAAATACTTCAGACTGGAAACTGAACTTGGTCGAGTTACTTTCCTAAAATTACTCGAGTGCTTGTTAGAGACCATTAAAGAGCCTTGACTAAAGCTGACCTAGGGGGGTTTGACCAATGGGAATCTAATGAAAATAAATAGGGAAAAGGTGTAAATTTAAAAAAAGATACCCAAGGAAGAGGAGCATGTGACAGGTGAGACCTTATTGTTCCCTCCTTTGCAACTTCAGCCTGTGTTTGGAAATGCAAATTTTACAGAGGAAGGACTGGGTCTGTGCTTGGAGTAAGAAGGTGGCATTTTAAATTGCGCTCAAGTAAGATTTCCCTGAGTAGGAGGCGTGAGCTGATATCTCACCTTCTAAAACCTCTTTCAAAACAGAAAACCCTGGTTCATTATTTGACTGCCCTCCCAAGAGTAAAAAGGGCCCACGTGGGGCTGATTTGCTCCGGCTTTTGGCCGAACATGTGCATCTTGGAGAGGCACGAGCACAAACAAGGTTTGGAGACAACAGATCCCCTTCTGGGTGAGCCTTGAACTTAAACACACAAAGGCTCTCTCCCTGAGCCTCGGTTTCCACATCTGTGAAATGGGAGCAGTGATCATAATAGGTGGTGAGCATCAGGAGAAGCCTCATGTGAAAGCCCTATGTCAACTGGACAGTGTTATGTACAGGCTTCCATTACTGATTTCTGTTATCAAACTCCTTGAAAGATTCTGGAAACATCCTGCAAATGTATTAAAAGTCAAGACCTTAAACCCACCTTAGAGCTTCATTCATTTATTTAGTATTAATAAATGTCTATTGAGTTTGGATGTACAAGGCCCTGCCCTCATGACTCAAGGATCACAGATGTGTCAATCCTATATTATAGAACTCTGTGGTGCAGACCACAATCTAGCTATGAGCTGGGGTAGGGGAGTGAGGAAAACTTCCTGGAGGAAGTGACACCAGAGCTGGGTTTTGAAGGATGAATAGGAGCCCACAACACCAGTTCTTCTCAAACTGACTGTGCATACATACTTCCTGAGGATGGTATTGAAATGCAGATTCTGATTCTATAGGTAGGTCTGGATAGGGCCTGGGGTTCTGCAGTTCCCATAAACATCCCCAGGATAGGAGTTCAAAGATGGAGGGAAGGGACAGCCGGGCAGCAGGACCAGGCTGAGCAGAGGCCATGCGGCCTGAAAGAGCATGATGCATTCTGGAAGTGACAGGCGATGGAAGGAGAGGGGCAGGCAGAGTCGGATCAGCCAGACCTCGTGTGTAGTGGCTGGCCAGGCGGGAGAGACTCCCGAGATGATGTTCCCCGCAGAGTGTCATTGCATGACTGCCAGCCACAGGTGTCAGAACGGGGGTTCTCCACCTGGAGAACCTGTTCTGTGTTAGCTGATCCCTCCTGCCAGGGTCCACGCGCTGGGAGGGTCACTCATCGCTGGGGGCTGAAATGCCATTTTTCATTCCAGATTAAAGAGCTCACGGGCAACCTCAGCAGAAACTCCCCGTCTTCCAGCCTGTCACCCGGCTCAGGGGGCACAGACTCAGACTCGTCATTCCCACCCACACCCACCACAGAGAGGAGTGTGGCGGTATCAGTGAAAGACCAGAGGAAGGCCATCAAGACCCTGCTGGCGTGGGTGCAGAGGAAGACGCGGAAGTAAGCCGGCCCCTCCGCCACGGCGTTTGATAAGCTGTTTTCAGGCAGAGGGAAGAGCGCACCTTTCCTGGGTTGGGGGGGTGGGGCGGGGAGGCAACGAAAAAGGGAACTGATATTTATTAAGAAGCCAGTTGTGTATGTGCCTGTCACTTCATCTAGACGGTCAGAACAGGGAACGCTGTATTTTTCAGTTTTTGCACAGTAGACAAAAAAATGTGCTTTGCAGAACGGTTTGCAGAAAGCTGATGAGAAGATCTGAATACAAATCAAAGGGGCTTTCTCATGTTAACTCCCCAAATGGGCGTGTCTCTTGGATTCTAACGACATGCACGTATTTATTATTAAGGTCCAGGGTATCTTCCAGAGTCTGTACCTACTTTAATAATAATGATTAAGGCAGTAACATACTCAAGGTTTGACCTTCCAAAAGCGAGACAGGTGAACTGGGGCACGGATGCTACTGGATGGTAGCATCATTCATTCACTGCCTTCCAGAATGGTTACGACGAAATGAAATAAAATCTGTGAAAGCTCCTTGCACAGTGCCAGCCCATAATAAGCACTTCACAAGTATGGGTTCCCCTCTGCCTGGTATATGGAAATAAAAGGAGGAAGAGAGTTTTGGAGTTTTGCTTGAGGGGTGGAGCACGGTGGATTAGAGTTGACAAATGCAAACAACCATTATCTGTTGTTTAAAAATAAACCAGCTGAAAAAGAGAGTTCATTGCCAGGGGTTAGGGTTGAGGGGGTGTGTGACCATGAAGGAGAGGAGGTGTCTTAGGGTGATGGGACAGTTCTATATGTCAGCTGTGGTGGTGGCTACATGAATCTATACACCACCACTGTGCACATGAGTGCATGTGAAAACTGGTAAGATCCAAATACAGTCTGTAGCTTGATTGATAATTGTCTTGGACAAATGTCAGCGTCCTGGCTTGGATAATACACTCTAGTCATGTAAAATGCAATCATTGGAGGAAGCTGGGGGGAGGATAGACAGTGACTCTCTGTACTGTGTTTGCAACTTCTTATGTGTCTTAAACGATTTCTAAATAAAAAGGCGTTTGGGTTTTTTTGTTTTTTCTTAAGAGTTCAGTGACCACGGTTGAGAGATCGGTGTTGTCTCAGGGGATGGATTCTAAAGGAAAGTAGTGCCTGGCAGCATTGTCTCCTCTTTTGTCCTTCATTTTTAAAATGATAGTTTTTTTATGTTAGTAATAATAGCTGTCACTTAGTGAGTGGCTTTTGTGGGCTGCCAGCATTGCACGTTAGGTTAGCCACATGCCATGGCCGTTCTTGCAGGACCAACCTACTCTTCCCCGACAGCACCCCGGCGGCTCACTGCGCCGTGATCCTTATTTTACACCTGAGGAGTCTGAGGCTCAGAGAGGGTGTGTGACTTGCCCACGGCCATGGCATTAGAAGCATAAAGCAAACTTGAGTCTTTCTGGCTGTGTTTTCATTGCATAGTGCACCTTTGTTTGCTATGTTTTCAGTATCACCGATACAATGAGCGCTGTGTAAGATCCTTTATGTACCTGAGAATTTGGGAACACGGTCCTATTTTGCCTTTTTGTACAAGGTATACCCTCCTATCCTATTTGTTTGGAAATGGGAGTGGCTTGGGGTGGCTCTGCGGGTGCTCTGGGGCCAGGACGTCTTTGCCTGGCAAGGTCAGCAGCCCCAGCCACCTGCTGACCGGTCCCCTTGCGGCTGTTTGCTAACCTGCGCTGTGGCCGCCGCCGCTGTCTTCCTTCAGGTATGGCGTGGCGGTGCAGGACTTTGCGGGCAGCTGGAGGAGTGGGCTGGCTTTCCTGGCTGTGATCAAGGCCATCGACCCCAGCCTGGTGGACATGAAACAGGCCTTGGAAGATTCCACGCGAGAAAATCTAGAGAAGGCTTTCAGCATCGCACACGATGCCCTGCACATCCCCAGGCTCCTGGAGCCAGAAGGTAGCAGTGGTCCTCGCTCTCTTCCTTTCTTTCTAATAACTTTTATTAGAAATGCACCACCTGCTGTTCCATGTAGAAAATTTAGAAAACACAGAAAAATCTAATGAAGAAATTTTTTTTATGTCTCCTATATTTGTACCGTTCAGATCATATAATATTTTTCCAGTATGTTTATGCATCTAATTATAATATTTTTACATAGTTGGTATCATTCAGTGTATATATAATGTTGTGTCTTTTTTTAACTTAACATTGATATAAGTATTTTGCATATTGCTATAATGTCTTCATCATGTATTTTTATTGGCTGCAAAATAGTCAACGTAGTGGGCATACTAAAATTTACTTAGCTCTTCCACTACTGGTGGACATTGAGGTTGTTTCAGAAATATTCACTTTTATATATCACATTGCAGTGAGCATCTTACTGAGCATAGCTCAACATGAAGCTCAGATTATTCCCTTAAGGACCAGGTTCCAGCAGCAGAATGACAGAGTAGGAGAGAACACGCCTTTTAAAGGTGTTTGGCTGTCTCTGTCAAATTGCTGTCCATGTGGGTTAGGCCAACCCAGGACTCCTTGTACTGTGTGTAGGGTGCCTGGTTCACCACACTTGCCCAGCAGTGAGCTGGCTGCTCACAGTGGAAGGGTTTGAAATAGCAGCTCAGGCTGGGAGTGGTGGCTCACGCCTGTAATCCTAGTGCTCTGGGAGGCCAAGGCAGGAGGATTGCTTGAGGTCAGGAATTCGAGACCAGCCTGAGCAAGAGTGAGACCCCTTCTCTACTAAAAATAGAAAAATTAGCCGGTGTGGTGGGACACGCCTGTAGTCCCAGCTACTCAGGAAGCTGAGGCAGGAGGATCACTTGAGCCCGGGAGTTTGAGGTTACTGTGAGCTAGGCTGACGCCACGGCACTGTAGCCCAGGCAACAGAGTGAGACTCTGTCTCAAAAAATAAAATAAAATAAAATAACATGGAAGAATGGACAGAATTTAGGGGGGAAAGAGTCCTGGATTCTTCATCCCAGCTCCTTTGTTCATTAGGCAGCCGTGAGATTTCAGTCAAATGATTTACCCTCTCTGAGCCTAAATTTCCTCAAGTAGAAAATAAAGAGAAAAACCTTCAGTGATCATCGGGGCCCTTCACGATCAAGCATTCCGGAATCCTATTGAAAAATTGATGTTCGTGTCTCCTGCTAATTCCTGCGTCTCTCTTAACAGACATCATGGTTGACACACCGGATGAGCAGTCTATCGTGACTTATGTGGCACAGTTTCTGGAACGTTTTCCGGAGTTGGAAACTGTATGTTTATTTTTCTTACCTTTAATTCACAAACCATACATTTCCATTCATTGGCCATCATACGAAAGCTGGGACTTGGGCTGTGGTGTTCTGCGTAATTAGCAATAATAATCAAAGTTGATCTCAAATCTCTTGAGCATTGCCGAGCCACGTTTTAATTTCAGAATTACAGTAGCCCCCCTTTATCCATGGGGGCTACATCCTAAGACCCCTAGTGGATGCCTGACACCTCCTACTGAACTCTATATATACCATTTTCCTATACATATATACCTATGATTTATAAGTTAGGCATAGTAAGAGATTAACAACCATAACTAGTAATAAAATAAAACAATTATAACAGTATGCCAACATCACTACATTTGCATTTTGGGGCCATTATGAGTAAAGCAAGGGTGGCTTGAACACAAGCACTGTGATACCCCGACTGTCAATCTGATAATCGAGGCAGCTACTAGGTGACTAACGGGTGGGTAGTGAAGACAGCTTAGATATGCAGGGCACAGGGATGAGTCACATCCCAGGCAAAATTGGAGCAGTGCAGGGCGGTGAGAGACTTTACCACGCTACTCAGAATGGCATGCAATTTAAAACTTATGAATTGCTTATTTCTGGAATTTTTCATTTACTATTTTAGTCCGCAGTTGACTGTGGGTAACTGAAACCCTGGAAAGTGAAATTTTGGATAATGGGAGACAACTGTGTATGTAACATATATTAAGTTAAAAAGCAGGACAGGAAGTCTCCCCTCTCACAAACCTCTTCCCATACAGATTATAAAAGATGCCCACTTGTGATATGGATCGGCTACCTGGTACCTATTTTAGGTGTCAGATGGAACATGTCAGCAGTCTACCAGATTTCATCAGTGTTAAAAATCACAAAAGACAGTGATCATTCAAAAGACCACCTTTTAATTTTCAGAATCCCAGATTATACTTGGTGAGAGATTTTTTTGGAGCAGAATCAGACATTTTAGAAGTTGTCATAGCTCTGTTGAACTCCCACCCAGCCCACGCACAGCCCTGAGATGACAGTATCAATGACAACCACAGCAGCCTTTTCTTGGATCCATTATTAATTTACTGAACACCTACTGCTGGCTCAGGGGACTCGGCAGTAAACCAGAAGGATGAGGTCCCCTGCCTTTGTGTAGCTTTGTTCTAATAGGAGTAACAGGGAACAAATCAGCAAAACCATAATTTCAGGTGATTATAACTACTAGACAGAAAAAAAAAAACTAAGCACAAATAGTTGCAGAGTGCTTGTACAAAGGGGGTCAGCGTGCCTGTGTATCTCCGGGCTGCCTGCCGTCCCTGCAATCTGGCACGGCTGTTGCATTAACCCCTTTTCGCAGTGAAGATGAGGATGCGCAAAGAGGCCTAAAGGCCTCCGCAGGCCGCTACAGCTACCAAACACAGAGCAGGGGGTTGGCCCCAGATCTCTGTGGTTCCAAAGTTCAGGTGATTAGGTCCCTTACGACATACAGCTGAAACTGGGACCTCATTTTGTACAGAAGAGCCAGACGGGACCCTCCATGCTGCGGCTTTTATTCTGGCGCTGACCTCTGCGTGTTTTCCATCTGTCTCTGCACCACAGAACAATCCCCAGGGCACTCTGTAAGGAGGGACTCCTGGGCGGGAACGCCCGTTTTGCCACTTGGAGCTGTGTAACCTTGGGCTGGCTCTTTGACCCTCTGAATCACATCTATGTCAGATTCATCAGTAAAATGGAAATATGACCCACATATCAGGGTTGTGTGAGGAATAAATAGATATGTAAAGTCCTGTGTCTGGCACAACTGATGCTCAGCAAATAGCGGCCATTTGGTCATTAGGTACCAAGTTGCAGTTAGATAGGAGGAGTACACTCTGGTGTTCTGATGCACAGCCAATGGACTACATTTAATAATAATGTACTGTATATTTCAAAATAGCTAAAAGAGAAGATGTTAAATGTTCTTACCATGAAGAAATGATAAACATCTGAGGTGAGGCATAGGCTAATTACTCTGATTTCATCATTACATAATATATACATGTAGCAAAACATCACATTGTATCTCATAAATATATATAATTTTTATTAGTAAATTAAAAAGTAAAATAAAATAAAAAGGAACCCAGCCCTCAATTTTAGCCTATTGAGACCTATTTCAGATTTCTGGCCTCTAGAACTGTAAAATAATAAATTTGTATTGTTTTAAGCCAAAAAAAACCTCAGTGGTGATTGTTATTATCTTGCCATTCATTTTTCCTGGCCCATTACTAAATTCCAAAATAGTAGCCATCAGGTCTTTTATTAGCCCTGAGCTCTTTTTTAATCTGTTTGAGTTTGAAACAGACTAAGTTTGAAATCAACTAAAACTTGCAGTATTTGTGTGAGTCAGGGCCACAGCCAGGAAGCCAACAAATCTGACACTTGGGCCTCTCCCTAGTGCTGGAGTCAGAGACCAGGGTTGGAAAAGTAGAGATTGAGCAAGAAACAATATCTGGAGAAAGAATTCTTCATCTGGGTTTGCAGAACACAGTGCATCACTACAAAACAATCCATGTACAACCCCAGGGGAATACAGATGAGACTTCTCAGCTTGTCCAGACATCCAGTAAACTGTTCTTAATGATTCAGCTGAATTAGTTCATTTCAGTAAACATTGGCTGCACCCTGACATTGTGCCCAGCTTTATAGCCCAACATATGGCTTCTTTTGGTAAATGTGCCATTTGCGCTTGAAAAGAAGGTGTCTTGTGCAATTAAAGAATTGGCATCCTTTAATATGCTGTCAGTATGTTAATATGCTGTTCTAATATTCTGTATACATACTGATTCTTTTTCTGCTTTTCCTATCAATTGATGTGGGAGAGAAATGTTAAAAATCGCCAACTATGATTATGGATTTGTTTATTTCTCCTCCTCTTAGTTCTGCCAGTTTTTGCTTTATGTATGTTGATGCTATGCTGTTAGGTGCATAGGTATTTAGGATTGTTGTATCTTCTTGATGACTTGATTGCTTTATTTGTATGAAATTTCTCTCTGTCTTAAAGTGTACTTTGTCTGAATATAGCCACAGCAGCTTTGTTATGATTAGTGTTTGCATGACACATTTTTTTCCCCATCTTTTTTCTTTCAGTGTATGTGTGCTTATAGTTAAAGTACGTCTCTTATAAACAGTGTACAGTTGGGTCTTGTGTCTTATTCATCCTGACAATCTCTGATATTTAATTAGTGTGTTTGTCATCCATTTCTATGGGTTTAAGCTACCATCTTGATTGTTTTCCATTAGGCTAAACTGTTCTAAGTTCCTTTGCCCTTCCTTCAAAACTTTGTTTGGATTATTCAAATTTGTGTGTGTGTGTATCTATTTATCTCCTTTGTTGGCTTTGTAGCCATATCTCCTTGTTTTTTCTTTTTAGTAGTTGTTCTAGGAATTATAATACTCATCTTTAACATACTTTAATCTACCTTGAATTAATACTACCACTTTTAAGTACCATGCATATTTTACATGTTTTTATATATGCAACAGTATAATTCTACACACCTCCTCCCCATTCCTTTTGCTGTTATTGTCATTTACTTTGCTTCTACGTGTGTTTTAATCCCCAATACTTTGTTAGTATTTTTGCTTTAAACAGTCAATAGGCTTTTTATGAAAACTTTTAAATTGTCTTTTATATTGATCATATAATTACCATTTCAGGTACTGTTCATTCCCTCCTTCAGATCCAGGCTTCCCTCTGTGATCGTTTCCATTCAGCCTGAAGAACTACCTTTGTATTTCCTGTAGTGTAGATTAAATAGAGTGTTTGCTAATGCTAACCCTGGGTCATAGGTGGGTCTGCTTCTAGTGACTATTGCTTCTCTTGATTACGGATTTTATTCTCTTGCTCCTTCGTGTCTTGAAATTTTTTATTTTATGCCAGACCTGGTGTATGAAAGAACAGTAGAGATTAGGTATTTTTCCCCCTCAGAGAATCCAGCCCTTTCCCAAACAAGCACCTAAGATGAGGAGCTGCTCACTTTGATCATATCAGGGGTTGATAGGAGCTATGTTGCAGTTTTATTGAATTTCAGCTCTCTGCTTTCAAACGTTTTGAGGATGAGGTCAACTCTGTCACTGCACTGGGAGCCAAGCACTGCAATGCCACCAAGATGATTCTGTTTCTCAGCCCTACCTCCAGCTGCCTCTTACACAGCAGAAGTCCCTGAGTGAGATGATCAGTATATGTAGGGAATTGGTTTCATGTTTGGAGCCCTTGCATGTTTAGTCTCTCACACCAGCCCACACAATCGATAGAGATTTGGCTGGTCTTGCCTCACGTCAGGGGATTGGGCCTCCTACCAGTGCACACCTAGCCTCGGCAGCTACCTTCAGGGATGAAGCAGCTGAAATCTGCTCATGTTGAAGGCTCATCCTTCTCTAGAGTTTCATTTATTGACGTTTCTTTGCATCCATAGCTTTTAAAAATCAGAGTATTTTATATTTTTATCGATTGTTTTCACATTTCAGCAGGAATGATAGTCTTGTAACCATTTACACCTTAATCAGAACACTTGGCATTAATTTTGAATGGCTTTTCCCATCTATCTTTTTGTGTGTGTTTTGAGAGGTAGATATAGGTTATATTTAAACACTCTTATGTTGCCTTGTGTTTTTTTTTTTTTTTTTTTTGCAGGAAGATTTTCTGGATTCAGATAAAGAATTTCCTATTGAATCCACCTTTGTCCGTATCAAAGAAACCCCCTCTGAACAAGAGAGCAAAATCTTTGTTCTGACTGAAAACGGGGAGCGTGCCTACACTGTTAACCATGAATCCAGCCACCCACCCCCCTCCAAAGTCTTCGTCTGTGACAAGCCCGAGAGCCTGAAGGAATTCTGCCTGGATGGTGTTTCCAGCCATGCACCGTCAGACAGCTCCACCGAGTTCATGCACGAGATCATTGACCAGGTCCTCCAAGGAGGCATAGGTAAGACCGGTGGCATCAGTGAGCCATCTCTGGAATCTTCCATTTTATCATCCAGAAAGGACGGCCGGAGGTTCAACTCTTTGCCAATCAAGAAAACTGTTCATTTTGAGGCTGACACCTGCAAGGAGGCTTCCTGCAGTAAGGACCCCTGCTACAGTCAAGACTTCCGCTTTGAAGGCAGCCCACGGGCGGCGCAGGAGGTGCTGAAGCAGGCGGCACCCAGCTTGGCAGCTGAAGTTCCTGAAGAAAAGGAGCCGAAACAGGAATCTGCAGACACCCCGGAATTCCCCTCTGACCAGGTCCCCGGTGACATCTCCTTGGCAGATGGTACGATCGAAAATTCTCAGTTTTCCCCGAGTTCTTCCTGCAATGGCGCCCTGGAGAGCGCAGCTAGCCCCCGCGAAGAAAGTCATTCTCTTGCACCCTTTGAAGAAAACACTGTTATGGCCGATTCCGTGGAGATCAGAGTTAAGCTGCAGACCGTAGAAGACATGGATAAAGAAGACTATTTTGAAGGCATACCACTAAAAGCCTCAAAATTTAATAGCGACCTAACAGATTTTGCTTCTACCAGCCAGGCTTTCAGTGAGGTTCCTTCGCCTCATGAGAAAAAACCCGGCGAGGGGGAGGTCTTTGAGACTACTGCTGAAAAACTAGGGAAAAAGAGAATGAAATCTGCCCACAAAAAGAAAGATTCGCCTGAGCCCCAAGTTAAGTCCAAGCAACAAGAACCTCCTCTGGGCCCTGAACGAAACATTCAAGGCCATCCTTTGGCCCTGGAAGAGATGCCGGTGGATATAAAGCCAAAGGGGTGTGAAAAGGCCAAGAGGAAGTCCACCCGTGGCCAAGGTGCTGGGGAGGAGGAGGGGGAGGCGGAAGGCCTCCAGAGCATAGGCGAGGAATTGCCCTCCAACCCCCCAAGCGGCAGTGTCAGCCTGGAGACCCTCGGGAGCCACAGCGAGGAGGGCCTGGATTTCAACCCCTCCCCACCCCTCTCTAAGGTCTCTGTCATTCCCCACGAGCTTTTCTACTACCCGCATTACGAGGTGCCCCTAGCTGCGGTTTTGGAGGCTTATGCGGAAGGCTCAGAGGATTTGAAAAATGAAGAAATGGATGTGGAAGAGCCAGAGGGCTATTTGCATGACCTGGACTCCCGGGAGGAGGAGGCTGATGGCTCCCACAGCGGCTATAGCTCCCCAGTGCCGGGCGAGGGCCTCCCCGGTGCCAGCAGCCAGGTGCTGCATCTCGACAGCGGTGGCGAGGATGCCACACCAGCCTCGGAACCCGCCGCCCCACCCCCCGATGAGGACCACCAGCAAAAGGAGGCCAAAGAGCATGACCCTGTGGACAGCTATCAGGTACTTAGTTTTGGGGGGTTGGGAATGCCGGGCCCTGCCTGCGGAATTTGGCACTTTTCTGAAGCTCAGCTTCTTGCTCCGTAAAATAGGGAGGAGGAGGCTTCCCTCCTAGGCATCTCAGGGTGCAAAATTCAAAAAGGCACCCACAGTGAGGTTTGGGCAAGTGCAGGGCTGGCACACGAGAGTGAGCACCTCCTGAAATTTTGCACCTGGCACCTCACTGGCACCAGTCCTGGCCCTGCTCACAGGTCTGCCATGAGGATCAAGTGAGATCACATCTGAGGGTCTGGCAGAGTTAGAGCAGTAATGATTTTAAAAATAATACCCGTAGCTAACATCTAGCATGCACTTAGTGAATTGCAGCCCCCGTCTCCTGCAGCAACCGGGCAGGGACAAAGGGAACGCTCATGTTGGACACCAGCCTTGGTTTTAAAGGACTTTTGCCTGTTGGGTGCTAATCTTTGGTTCCTGTGGTTTGACATGGGTTGTGTAAACAGGGTGAGGAGAGGCACGCACTTATCTGCCACTTATGTTCCCACTTCATCTGGCCCAGGAGCTGAGCAGCACGGGGGCAAGGGGCTGGTGATGGGGAGGGGCTGCTCCTGCAGGCGCCGTGTTAGTAAGAACTCCCCACTGCAGCTCTGGGAATCCAGGAGGTGGATCCAAAACCCCTTCAGTTGTGCCCTGAGGGGACACAGTGCAGGCAGGGCACTCCTATAAGCCTCCTCATAGGAGAAAAGGGGCCTGGGCTCGGCCTCTCAGCGGATGCACCTGCGCACTCAGTCCAAGGCTGTGTGAAGCGGTACGTCTAGCACTGCCGGGAGGACACAGCAGAAAGGAAAGTCCTGCCATCAGTGTTTACTGCTGGAGACACCGAGTCCCCCAGGAACTGTATTCTGTGAGCGAATGTGGCATCAGACATGACATGGACTCAGCAAGGGACTCAGGGGTTCTACAGGGGGAGACTGTCACCCAGATCCAGGAAGTCTGCATGTGTTTGGGCAGGAGTTCTTGGCGGAGGCTGTTCCCTACATGCAGGAGCTGTGGTGGGAAAGTGACGGGCTTTACAGATGGCCTTGGCTTGACCCCTGGCGACCCCTTCCCATTGTCCCTTCCCTCATCTCCCATCTCCCCTCCCCAGCTCTATCCCTTCCTTAGCACAGGATGACCCTAAAACACTTCCAGACTCCTGTCTCCAGTATAAAGTGCAGACTTCTCAGCACAGCTTTCAAGATGCTTCCCTCTCCAGCCTGGCTGCCACCCATCTCTGTCTTCCTCCCTTTCCTTGCCTCCTGCCAAGCCAGACCCCTCCCTGGCTCCCAGACCCCCAGACACCTGCCTCCAAGTGTGATTGGGCTGGTCCCACCATCTGGTATCCCTTCCCCACCTGCACTTGGCAAGTAGCTATTCACCCTTCAAAGCCCAGTGTGACTGGCACCTCTTCCCAGGAGCCTTCCTAGCTTTCCCCAGCAGAACCATTGCTCCCTCACCTATAGCTGATCACGTTTTGGACAACTCTTTCCTGGAGTGTTTATCTGGTTTCCATGGGTTTTGTTCTAGCCCAGGAGAGAGTGGGCATATGTGTATTAATCTTGGGATCCTAGAGACCAGCACAAGGCCTGCCAGGGCCCGCTAGTGCAGGGGACAGAGGTTTATTGCAGGACCATTTGGGGATGTGTGGTGAATGTTGGTGCGTTGGCGCACTGCGGGGGGCGGGGGTGGGGAAGGAATGCTGCTGCTTCAAATTGCTGAGAGTGGTTCTCATTCCTGCACAGACCTTTGTCTCGTGGGGCACACCGGCCTGGCCACTCTAATCCTCTTACTCTGACACCTGTCGAACAGGTTTTTCCAGCCCAAAAGGAATAAGTGAGAGATGACTTCAAGGACTCCCACCTTCTGGATTTCACTAGGGAGCCCTGTTGATGGGTCTCAGGGTGCCTGGTTCCTTAACAAATAAATGCTAGCAACGTGCTATTGTCCACCTCTGGCCAAAGGCACAGTGAAGATGTCACCCTGCACACTATACATTTACCTGTGTGTGGACCTCTCCAAGCTCACAGCTGCCTTTGCACCCCTTGGCCCACCTGGATGCCAGGATTCCTTCAGGTTCAACCATTGCCACTGTAAGGGACATCCTTTATAGGAAATCCCATGGTCTAGTGGGATGAGGTTGATAATTATTGTACCCATTTGACAGACAAGGAAGCTGAGGTTCAAAGAGATGATGTCAGTTGTTCAAGGTCAGATAGCTGACTCAGCCAGGATTTGAAACCAGATCTTACTGACTCCAGGACCTGTATTGTTTCTACTCCATCAGTTTGTAGCATTTGAATTCTGCACAGGGAGCAGGAGTTGGGGTGGGAGGCCATGCTGGGAGGGACCCATGAAGAGGATTCGTGAAAGATACAGACCCTGGCTGGGCCTGCTTGGAGCACTGCCAGGTGGTGTCACCTGCTCTGCGTCGCAGCCCGAAGTGCTGACTTGTTTTGGGTTGTTCTGTCTCCCAGTCCCAGGAACCGCCAAACTCGGAAAACATAGCAAGCCCTGTAGAAGAAAAGGTGATGGAAAAATCAATCAGCAGCAAAAAAAAGGAAAAAAGGAAACACGTGGACCACGTAGAAAGTTCATTATTTATAGCACCTGGGACTGTTCGATCCTCAGATGACCTAGAAGAAGACACTAGCGACCACAGAATCCCTTCCAGGTATCCTTTCTCCCCAGAGAGTTACTCTCTGAACTCATTCCGTTTTCGATTTCTGTTGTGATGGGTGCAGGGGCGGGATTCGACGGCGGGGGACGTACAGATTCCTACAAAATCCTCATTCTCTGCACCTGGGCTCCCCCACCGCGACCTCACCGTTACCTGCTCATAAGGAGCAAAACTGGAACGACGGGACGCTTGCCGTCCCTCCTCGTTCTGCGTGCCTTTGGGTGGGACTAGCCGTGGGCAGCCGGGGGC
>CAUYRT010076972.1:0-16027 GCA_963574885.1 Lepilemur ruficaudatus
ATAGGGGAAAGGAATTCCTCTAAAACTGATTTATGTGATTAACTGTACACCTCGGTAAATTCACTGAAAATCATTTAATTGTACACTTAAAATGGAGTAAAGGCATGATATGTAAAGTATACTTCAATAAAGGAAAAAAAATGTACCAACACAAAAGCTTTAATATATATGAAGCAAAATTTGACAGAATTGAAAAAAATGAAATGGATATTTCAACAAATACAATTAAGATTTCAATACCCTTTCAATACCCTTAATAATTAGTAGAACAAGAACAGACTAAATAAGTGAAGATATAGAAAACTTGAAAAATACAACCAAACAGCTGGCTCTATTTGACATTTATAGAATATTCTACACAACAGCTGCAGAATACACACTATTGTCAGGCATACATGAAACATTCTCAAAGATAGAGCATATGCTAGGCAGTAACCTTAGTCTTAATGTACTTAAAATGACTGAGATCATGTGGAATATGTTCTCTGACCCCAATAGAATTCTATTAGGAACAAAATGAATATTTGGAAAACCTTAAAGATTTGAAAATTAAATCACAAAGTTCCAAGCCCATTGGTCAAAGAAGATCTCATAAAAGATATTAGAAAAAAATATTGATATGAATAAAAATGGAAACATCAAATGTAATTTGTGGAATGCAGACAAAACAATGCTTAGAGAGAGGTGTATAGCTTTAACATTTACATTAAAATAAGAAAAATTTAGCAATGAGATTATAAAATTCCGTTTGAAAAAACTAAAGACACACAAATCAAATTCAAAGTAATTAGAAGTAAATAAATTGTAAATACCTGAGTAGAAAACATGAAAAAGATAGTAAAAAGCAGAAAACCAATAACTGAAACTTATTCATTTTAAAGGTAAAGAAAGAAATAAAAGATAGACCTTTAATTACACTAAGAAATAATGAGAGAAGAAACAAATTACCAAATTGGGAATGAAAGAGGGACCTAATTATAGGCACTTTAGGAATTTAAAAAAATACTATAAAGGTTTGATTGTTGGCAAATGGTTTCTTTCTCTCTCTCTTTCTCTCTCTTACTATTTTTTTTTTTTTTTTCTGTCTCTGGACATTTGATGTTTTACAATCAATTACAGTTCAAAGCTCACAAGAAATTAACCTTTTCTCCAAAAAGCCCCTGGTTCCTTTTAGTAGAAAATGGGGAGTATTATTAAGAAAAAAGATTTAGGAATATATGTAATCTAGAAATATATATATATAATCTAGAAACAATATATCAAATTTTAAAACTTCATAAGTCAATTTCAACATTTAAGCTTAAACTTAGGAAGATTTTTCTCAAATCCTTTTACTTTATATTTGTATCTCTCATCTTACACTGAAATTGTTGGTTCCTAAAAGTATTAACATATTAATATTTAATAATTACTCATTTTAATCCTATGATATTCTGTCTTCAAAATTACAATACAGTATTAGAAATAGCAATAAATCTGAGTGGAAATACAACAGTTCTTTATGATTATTTTTGGTATTAGAATACAAGAATATAAGCCAGTCCTATGAAAGAACTTGGTCAAAACTCACTTAAAATAATTCTTATGGTAATTTAAAAGTCACTTAATACTATACTGGTTATCACATTAACATTATAATATAAAATTAGACTAAATTTTTTGCCTTCCACTATGATTGTCCCTGCTTCTTTTGATTTAATTATATTTATTTTAATTTATAAAACTTTCATATATTTCAAATCTCAAGAAATATATTATGAAAAAGAAATATACACAGAAAAACTTACTGCGTTCTATCACTTGTTGAATGATGATGACTACTCAAAACTCTCTTAAAACAACTGGTTGATTGGAAAAACTTGTGTGTATTTTCACCTTGGTAAAGGAGCACCTGATCTTGATACAGTTTTAGCAGAGACTCAAAGAGTAAGGTCAAAACTGGAATATTTATGAGATTTTGGAATATGGTTTAAAGAGGATCTTTTTTGAGAGAGCTTGATTAGGGATGGGCAAGAATTATTATATTATAACAGTTTAGATTTGATTGACACAGCAAGATGAATATTTTGAGAAGACTTAGAAGAGACTTGGGGAGTAAACTGTTATTTTATGCTGTCTATTGAAGAGCTGGACAATTTGATGTTTATTGAAATGAGATTTTCAGGAAGTTCCCGAAATGAAAAGTCATTTGCAACTATTATCTTTTTGGGCAAGCTTCCTGGAACTGTAAAATTATGTTGACGCAGACAGTAGAGAAGTTAAATCATGAGAACATAGACAGTAAGCTGTGTTGGGGTGGATAGTTTTGGTTCTTACCTGCTACCCTGATTTTCCCTGCTCCCTATATGTTATCATTTTTACTAGTTCCTTTTATTATCCATCTGATGTTTATTTTTTAATTTTATTTTATTTATAATTATTATGGGTACATAATAGTAAAATAAATATCTTTATTTTGTAAAACAGCAATTGCAGGTATAGCATTACTTTTTAGACATTTATTAAAGCTCACTACCCATTTGTCTGAGCAACTACTATGAACCATACATGGTGCTAGACTTTAGAGATAAAAATTACTTAAGGGAAAAAAAATGACGTTTTGCTCCAAATAAAAGCTCACTCCAAGTTCTGAATTAGATGCTAAAGGCACGTAATTTCAGCTAAAAGAGGTTGTCAGGGACTGGTGAGGGGATAGGAGGAAAGAAGAGGTCCTGTCTGGGGACTGTGTTCACATTTAATTGACTGTTTATAGACAGCTGCTACCTGCATTGATCAAATGACTACCTATTAATATTTTACTATTCCATAGATAATATTAAAATAGATCATATTATAATATTTACATAACCTTTAACCACCAATTAATTAAGATATAAATTTTAGATTAATGGAGCATTTATCATCTTTAGGCAATTTTACTAAAAAGGGCAGCTGTGAAAAACAACAACAAAAAGAAAACACTCTGTAAAGACAGGTGTGTACTTGTAGGTTCATTGAAATTTTAATTTATTCTGAATTCTTTACAATTAGTTTTTTTATTTAATTTTATTTATTTATGTTTTAAATTTCAGAATATTATGGGGTTACAAACATTTTGGTTGCATATAATGCCTTTGCCTTGCCCAAGCCAGAGCTACAAGCGTGCCCAACCCCATGCAGTGCGCTCTGCTCTGCACCCATCAGTTGTGAGTTTGCACTCCCCCACCTCACCCTCCCACCTGCCCGGCAGCCAATGAATTTTGAGTAACATTGTCATCTGAATTCCTGTAGCATTATTAGTCCAGGGTTGGAAAACAATTGCATGTGATAGTATTTGTTTGCTTTATGACTATGGGTGACTTTGTTAGAGATTTGCCTTGGCATAGGGCAAAGTTATTCCTGATCTATTCAGTGGAGTGTAAGTATCTAGGATTATTCATCCTTCTCTGTTTAACGTATTGAAAGAGTTTTTCCTCACACATTTTTTTTTTACATGTTATTTGAGAAAAACAAGGCCTTTAACTCTTACTGAGAAGGAAGATGAATTTTCTAACTCTAGGATTTGGCCACTTGCTCAATGTAAATAGAATAGATTGGTGCTTCTGCTGTATTAGAGGCATTTAGTAGAGGGTCCCTGTTCTACCAGGGCACAATTGAGTATTCATGATTATTAATTTATGTCTTTATGTTAACACTGTAATTCCCCCTAAAATGCTAATGCCATCAAGGGTTCTGCCACATGTAATTTCTCCTTGCTAAGCTATGGCATTGTGAGTGCCATGACCAAATCCCATTTTGGGGGTGGATTCCCTACCTGTGGGCCACCCGGCACTATGCCACAGAGCCCTCCCAACCTGAGCACAGCTGACTGGACTAGAGAAGGTCATCTGAACAGGAGGCTGGCCTGGAGATTGCCAAGTGGCCTGGACCAAAAGCTCTGTCCCATATGGTTGCTCTGGCCAGCTGTTCAGTTGCTCTTTCCCCTGGTGTTCGAAGGTAAAACATATAGAAAACAGGTCAAAGGGAAACATAGCAAAAAGTGAGTAAACAGGGGCCACAAATCTGTAAAATCCATGAAATTGGGTTTGTGACTGTCAAAAAGCAGAAAATAGTGGCAGAGGCCTCACAGTAGTGGAACACTAGAGTAGGTTATCTCTGTGTCGTGAGGTTTGTGTAAATTAGATTTATTTCTTTATGTTTTCTCTATTTTTAAAACAGTGTGCAATGATAAAATGTTTCTTTCATGATCAGAACAATATATGCAAATAACACAAATGTATCTAAAATTTTGAAAAATCACTGGCTTGATTTAACTAGATTTTCCTTTGTTTATCAGCATGACTGCAAAAGCTATGGCATCTGTTGCTTTTTGAATGAAATGCTGATTAAGCAAGCAAAAATACAGTCTTCTCGATCTTGCATTTAGGCAACTGTAAAAAAGCTGATTTTCTAAGTGAAAGCCAGCCATAACTTTCAGCTTTGGGCCAGTTATGGATGGTGGGGAGTTAGAGCATATCCGTAATCACATTTAATTCCCAGCTGCATATGTTTTAACCAGTTGACCTTGAGGATGGTAATTCTACATTTCTCAGTGATTTTTTTTCCACTTAGGTTTCTCTGACGTAACTGGTATCTTTGACATTCTGACTAGAGTCTAAGGAATTTGACATGTGTCTGATTTGGTGGTCAAGGTGTTAAAGATACACACTTTAGTCCAAGGAGAGCCTTGAGCTTCTTCCTTCCACTGGTACGGACCTGGTTTATGCCAGGTTCACCCAGGTGCTCTCTGGATGATTAATAAAAACATGTAATTATCATGTCTAGATGTTTTTCTTCCAATTTCCAGCCAGGTGCCAGTTCTGCTATACTCTAGGAGAGATGTAGTCCTGTTCATCTTTTATCCCAACTCTTAATATAATTTTTGACACATAGTGGATCAATTAATGTCATTTAAATGAATATTCGATCCATGCTGTAAAACGTATCAGAGAAGTATATAGCGTGTTTTCAGAGACGCTTTTTATTTCCACAGTATACATTGTTATGACAATTTTTGAGACTGAACTATATTTAATATCAAATAGCATTCATTAATATATATGAAGTTTTGCCTGGCATTCTGCCAGGATCTGTCCAAAGAAAATAATATAAAATCAGTTTTGCCACTCTAAGTATTTAATATCTCACACAACACTTCCCACCTCCCTAAAAAAAAAAGAAAGAGAGAAAAATCTGAAGAGAAAATGCTAAGCTCTTGAACACTTTTGGCAACGCATGCATCAAAGGTCAAACTGCAGAGCCACTATTTCCCAGGTCAAGTCTCAAGACTTTACACTGTCTTCGGGATGAAGCTTGGAAGGAAAGCGCTGCTATTGACCCAAAATGTCTAGATTCCTGCTAATAAGCCATGTCCCTTAAGATGGGGATAGATTCCTTTGATTGCCAAGATCAACTTTGAGCCTTCCTGTGTCATAGGAAGACTTCATCAGTACCTCAGATCTCAGCTTTCCAGGTACCCTGTTCTATTCTTTCACTCTGATCTGTGCCTGTGATCTGTGGTGTTGTAGTCATTCTATCCTTACAAGCTGGTTTTTCTGGTAAGAGAAGTGTTTCATTTTTGCTCTTGCCTTCCTCACTGGCATTAACCTTTCTTTCTGCTTGTGATGATTTTGTCTCAGCACCTGTTCCTCTAGCTGTGCTGTGGCCAATTTCACTGTTTATGATTATTTGGTTCTGGTGCCTGCTTATATGATCAGTTCAAGTCCTAGCTCAGCTTGAAAGCTCCTGGCCCCATCACAGACTAGACATTTACACTAACAGCTGCTTCTGTGTCTATCTTTGACATCTGTGCCCAGGTAAATTAATCCTCTAACAGTAGTTGTTTCTAAAGGGTTAAACTCTAAAGTCCATCCTTGTGCATATGATCTCTGGTAAAGTGAAAATGGGAAGTAACAAGAATCTGTATTAATTAAAAGGTCCATTAATGGCTCAATGCCCAAAGTTGGATAGATGAAAGCTTGCCAAGTGCACAGGGCCAGAATCTTAATTGCACCTTTCTTTAGCAAGAATTCTGTTGACTGTAGTTCTCAAATATATGACCTTCCCTTAATGTTGTGCTAATGTATAAAATGAGGGTCTTACCTGTCTTTGTACTTGCCATTTGCATGACATATATGCATGCTACCGTAAGTGGAGTTTATATACGTATATCTGAAAGTAGGAATCTTGACTTTATGTCAGTGGAAAATAAATTAGATTGTATAGATGGATCTACCTGCATATCTGATATATATAAGTAATATATGTGCATTCATATTGATCTTAATGGCCGAAATATTTGATACTATTTTATATGCATTTATGTTTATTTTAATGATCAAAATATTTAAGAATATTTACAATGACTTTTTAATATAGCAATATTCTAATTCTAGAATTGCACTATTTCTTTGCACCACTTCAAAAATAATCATTACGCAAATCTGAAAGTAAAACAGTAAACCTGAAGTCATTTTTGTTTATTCTCTAAGTATACCAGCTAATTAGACTGCAGGGTATCTTTCAAAAATTGAAATTATATTTTGCTGTTTGCAACTGCATTGCACTACAGGATATATTGCTGTGAAATGGCCACCTCAGTGGCTGTCAAGCAGACATTTTTCTTAGCTTAGTCACAAAGGTAAGTAACAAAGTGGGTTCAAGGTTGATAAAATGTAAAGGTAAATCCATACTTCTTGGTTCCCTGGTGCAGCATTCAATGTGTTTTTGAATTTCAGAGGAGGATTTATCAGGGTATTTCTCCCCACATTTTGATCATTTGTTGATATAGGTCGGATGCCTATTTCAAGTAGAAAACAACTCAGCTGTAACCTGGTAGCTTCCCCTGTGGGTAGCTAATGCAGATGAATAAGCAACATTGAAGCCACGGCTGAATCTAGCCAATGCAGGTACACGAAAAATTGTTAGTACATTCTGGAAAACTATAGGCCATGCTATTCTGTAGCATTTATCTGTCCTTACCATTCCTTTTGTCAAGTACTGAAGTGTTAATTTAAGCTTATACTGAAGGGCAGGAGATAAGAAAATCTTTCTTAGAAATTCAGAAGCTCAGTGTGCGTTAATCCATTAATCAATCAATCGATTACAATTTTTTTGCACATTTTCCATGTGACAAGCATTTCACTAGTTCTGTCCTTGTAAGAGATAAACATAAGAAACTATTTCTGCCCGCTGAGTGCTCTAAGTCTTTTGTGGAAGTCAGACCAGTTATAAGACTGTGTTCCAGTTTCGGGAATAGCGGTTTATATGGGGAAATTGAAATCTCTGAAAAGATTAATAGAATTTAGACCTGGGAAGCCTGTTGAAGTCAAGGGACTGTGCCAGAGGAGAGCATGCCACTTGCTGTCCTATTGCTCTCTGGTGATATGCTAGTGGTCTTTTTTATTTTATAACATTTCAGAGACTTGTTCTGTAATTCGTATATAGGGAGTCAAAGTCTGTCATTTTCATTCAAGCTTGGTATATAAGACTGATATAATCTTGCTGTTAGCTTTTTTATGAAGAATGAATGTTGGACACAGGTATATATTTTTTACCCTAAGTAGCCCTGTTACAAATATGCTAGAGCTCTCTAATACAGATGTGGTCTTCCAATATGAATTTCTTGATGCTATATATTATAAGTTGTAAAGGGACCACTAAAAAAAATAAGATCATTGAATGCAAACCCCCCAAATAATGTAAAAATATCACCTCTTTTAGCTCTTAGGTAATGGTTTCAACTTCTTTTTAAGGGATATGATTTCTATGGGGATAAGAGAGACTGCAATTTGGAAATTAGGAAAAAAAATGGTTGCCTTATATAAATTTTGATAATAATTGGCTTTAATATTAACAATAAATATCATAGGAACAATATACTTATTATGGTAAACTATCATATATGTAAACAATGTTCCTAGTGCTTAACATATATTAACTTTTTTGATTCTTATAATAACACTGTGATATAGTTTTCTAGGTCACCCAATTTTAGAGAAAAGAAAACAGAGGCAAAAGAGGTCAAGTTTGTTCAAGATCACAGCTAATAAGTGTCAAAGCATAGATCAGATCTCCACAGGTTAGTTCCAGGTGTCTCTGTCTTAGCCTCTTCAACTTTATGCTGCCTCTGAATTTATGATGCCTCACTCTTTCTCCTATGCTGTGCTCATCGTAGTTTATGTTAATTTTCAGTTGAAACATCTGTGTTTTCCAGGTGTGCAATCATTCCACCAGTGTGTTTTTATACCACTATTTCTGAACTGTTTTTTCTCTGATTTCTTTCTCTTGTCTCTTAGTATAGGTCAGTACCTTCAGAAGAATAGTTGTGGTAATAGGCATTCTTGCCTTGTGTTATGTTGGCTTTGAGGTGAAGCTAGATATATTTTATAAAGTTAAGGTTCATGTAAGAAAGCAACTTCAGTAACCAGCTGAAAAATCAGCAGTGTGAAGAAAGGTAGTCAGAACCTAAATCATTGTGAAGGAAAGTTGACAGGTTTCCTGATAGATTAGATATGGTGCACAAAAGAAATAAAAGATTTAAGGATTTTTTGTTGTTCTTCTTCTTTGTCTGGCCAACTGAAAAGAAGAATTCATTACTTACCAAGATGTGGAAGGTGTAGGAGGAGCAAGTTTTAGGGAAAGAACTTGTTTTGACACATGTATTAGTCAGGGTTCTTCAGAGAAATAGAACCAATAGGATATATACAGAGAGCAGGAGAGAGAGACTGATTTTAGAGTGAGCTCAAGGGATCGTAGGGATAGAAAAATCTAAAATTTGTGGAGCAGTCGAGCAGTTTGGAAATTCTGGCAAGAGTTGATTTTTCGGTCTTGAGTCTGAAGGTTGTCTGGAGACAGAATCCCTTTCTCTTCAGGGAACTTCAGTCCTTTCTATTAAGGCCTTCGAATGATTAGATAAGGTCCACACACATGAAGGACAGTTTGTTTTACTCAAAGACTACTGATTTCATATTAATCACACCTAAAAAGTACCTTTACAACAACAGCTAGACTGGGGTATGACCAAACAAACTGGACATCATAACCTAGCCAAGTTGACGCATAAAACTGACCATCACAACACATAAAGTTTTAGATGCCTATTAGATATCCAAGTGGAAATGTCAAATAGGCAGTTAAACATGCACGCCTAACTATCAAGAGAGAAACCCAGGAAGAAGACATAAATTCTTGATTCATCGGAACACACATTTGTTCTGATGTGTATTCATTAAAGTCTTCCCGCTAGATGAGAAAGACTTGTCCCAGAGTCCAAGCGAAGAAAATGTTTGAAAGAGGGAGTAATTACCTGTATTAATGCTGCTATTGGGTCAGTAAGAGTTTGAAAAATAGAGTATTAATTATAGTAATGTAGAGGTCATTGTTGTCCATGAAAAGAATAGTTTCCATGGAGTAGTAAAGGCATAAACTTGATTAAATTTAAACCAAAAAGAATGAGAAGAAAGGAAAGAAAAGAGATTAGAAGCAGCTCTTTCGAGGAATTTTTGTATAAAGACGAACAGCAAGAAGAGACGGTAGCTATGGCTAAAGGAATATAGGGGATCTAATGCATGTTTAAAAATGAAATGCATTTTAACTTGCTGTATGTCGATGGTATTAGGTAAAGTGGGTAATATTTATGCAAGAAAGAAATACAGCAATTGCTAGGACGTTGTCCTTGAGAAGTTGAAAAAGATGAGGTTTAGGTCACAAAAGGAGGTATTTCATTTCATAGAGTAGAGCGTGACAGTTCCTCAGTGGTAACAGGAAAAGCAGTGCACACAGAGCCAGACAGGTAAGCGTGTAGATGGGGTGTGTGAGAATGAGATAGCCCTCTTCTGATTGCTCCTATTTTCTATGTGAAGCAATGCCATCAGGTGAAAGTAAAGAAAAGGAAAGACCTATTGGAGAAGAAAGGAAAATATATGAATTGATTGTCTAAGAGAGTGGCACATTTGTACAATTTAGAAAAAGCTATTCTTTCAAAAAGATACTTTTCTCTCATTTTCTTAGTTCATCTTCTGCTGCTATAACAGAATACCTGAGATTTGGTAATTTATAAACTAAAGAGATTTATTTGATCTCATGGCTGTGGAAGCTGGGAGTCCAAGACTGGTGGCTGCATCTGGTCAGCTTCTATTGAGGGCCCCATGTTGTGTCATGACACCGGGGAAGGCACCACAGGTGCACTGAGAGCCAAACTGGCTGTTACAACAGACCCACTCACATGATATTAATAACTAATATACTCTCATGATAACCCATTAATCCATGACCAGATTAATTCATTCATGATGGAAGAGCCTTTATGATCCAATCACCTTTTAAAGGTACCATCTTTTAATACAGTTACATTGGGGATTCAGCTTCAAATTGAGTTTCAGAGGGGACAAACAGTTAACCACAGCAGTCATCTCCCAGAAAATGTCTGGAATACGTACAAGGACCATGAATCTACAATGACCATGAATGTAAGAGGTGCACTTTACAGTCGAGCAGTGCCCCACAAATACATGTTGATGCTAGTGCTGGGAAAATATAGTCAAAGAGCCTTGCATTCATTTGCTGGGTAAATGAATGTACATCAGATAATAATTCCACTTCAATGCTACTAATGAAATCTATTTAAGATAGAAGACAAAGGTTAGGTGTACAGTTTGTTCTTTGGGGTATACTAACATTAGTAGTGGTATAAAGAGATAAAACCCATCAGTGGCTTCATAATTTAGTACTTTGCCCAACTTGGAACAATGTCCAATTTATTAAAGTAAGCTTTCAAACATTTATTTAAAAATGGCCATCTCTTTTGGTCCTTTATGACTTAAATAAGATGAGTCAATTTATCCAAAAAAAAGTATGTGCTACTTGAATTCTATAGAAGAGAAAGAACTAAAATATATTTTAAAAACATCTAAAACCATTAAAAAGTCCCCTGGTGATATTTAAAATGAGAAATAGGGTACTACTCATTTAAGTAGTATATTAATAATGTGGAAATTGGTTGAATCTTCTCTTGAGGTTCTGGAACTTTTCTCTTGCAATTGCATATATCCATGGACATACATTATCGTTAACTGAGGGAAAAAGAATGTGTTACGAAAATATTTTTGACTCTGGTTAATACACTTTATGTAAAATGCCAAATGTAAATTATTAGAAGTAAAGACGGGACTTTGGTGTTTTTACAAATTATTTTGGCCCAATACTTGGTAAACCCAGATTTTGTCCTGGTAATCATGCATTTTCCCCCTTGGAGTTCCTGAGAGGCTGTACTTTTGAGAATCAAAATATCACTTTAACAATAGCCATTTAAATGTCTCACGCTGTATTACTGACCTCTTAACAAAGGATGAGTTGGTACAACTGACCTAAACCTAAGGCCTGATGAGAATTTTTAATTTTATTTTCCTCTTAATGTAGATCTTGCTACTGGAATACACAAACAAGCTTGCACAAAAGAGAGAGAGCTGAATGAAAAAAAAATTAATTCATTAGAGTCTATGTATAACAGAGTGAAAGAGCTATTTTCACTATACATAAATTAAGAGACAGGGCTCAGAAACTGTGCTGCTGGGTCAGTGTCAAACAGTTTAGTAAAAACAAGGTAGTACTCTCTCCTTGGGTGTAAGACATCATGTTGCTTAGATGCGATGAGGACTCCCAAAGCGTAGTGCAGTTGTAGCTTTTGTTTATCAAGGACGAGGGAATCAGCAGCTTCTGAAAGCAAAGACCGGTGATGGAGATCTCCCCTCAGACAGAAACCTCATCTGTGATCCAGAAGCAGAGTGGCCCTGGGTCCTTTCCGGGTTTTGGTTGCATCAGAGGCTTTTGCGAGGCATCAGCAGGCAGCTCCGTGGAAGCAAGAACTTCATGGGAAGAGAGCAGTAAAGGGACCAGAGTAGAAGATGGGGGAAAATATCAGATGACTAAGAAATGACTCAGAGAACACCAGGATTTGACTGTAGTAGGTGGAAATAAAAGCCAGAAGTACATAATTAATTTTATTGTTGGTATGACGCAAGTTGTAACCTTTCTCCCTGGGCTTGTCTCAAATTGGAAGTGATGGCGAACACAGGGCTGCTGCTGCCTCTATTCCAGAGGGCAACAGTCACGTTTTAGTTTATAATGGAGTGGCCCTTTTTATATCTGTCACTTCTTTTTTCTTCCTCCTCTCTTTCTCGATTGCATTTAATTCACTGCTTACATACTGAATTCTAATCACTTTCTTATTATACAATTAAGAACTCTCTACATGTATATGTTCTTAAAATGTCAAACTGGAAAAATGATCTTTGGTAACATGAGTTTATTCATATTAATTTGAATCAATTAGATATAAGCAAATATTGTAAAATATAGGAGAGAACTCCATGAGAAACATAAATACACATTTACAATTTGTTTCCCACTTATTAAAACATAAGGATGTCAATTTCAGGGATTATTTTTTATTTTTAAATGTCTTCTGTTTCTAAGCAAGTTTAAAAGCAACCTCCCCCCAGCCCTCTACCCCCCCCACACACACACACAAAGACCTCTGTAGATTAGTTGGTATAAATAGGACTTTCAACTCACTAGGTTTCACTCTGGGAACAGATAAGAAGTGACTGCTCTGTGGCAAGCCACTATGGGTGATTCCTTAGCACACTCAGATGGTTTGGAGGAAGAAGACTGTCCATGCAAAGCTGTTTAATGACTTCTGTTACTTTGAGGTGAAATCAGTCCTCCCAAGGATCATTCACTGTGAGAGACAGAATAGAAACTTCCTTAATGTCGTGAATTGCTATACTGGTATTTATAGCAAAGGCAACATAGAACCCTCACGTTTGAGTTAGATTTTTCTTCACATGAATACATTTTAGTATTGGCTATTTATTTCAACCTGGAGCATTTGAAAAATTATTTTCATTTGGAGGTTTTCTTAGCTTGACGGTCATAGTAAGAAGTCTATGTGACTAAGCCAGTAACTTATCTCTTTGTGATATAAGAATGTGAATCATTCTACTAAGCAAAAGCAAAATTATTTACTCAAGGTAAGCAGAGATGGCTGGAAGATTGAAACTGCAAATGATGAAAGTTCTACCCATAGATTTTATTTGCCTATGACTTTCATTCTGTCCTGGTGAATGAGGGAGTAACATGATATATTTTAGCAAATAACCACACTTCCTATTTCTAACCTACTTTAAAAAAAAATATTATTTTTATCCTAAATAAACTTAGGTTGATAATGAGGAGAAAAAAATCATATCCAGTAATGTCAATTCATACATTGTGGGTTAATTCAATGAAGTTGAATGAAAACTACATTATAAAACTATATAAATTTGTCCTTGTCCCTGTGAGTTAATCCAGTGTTGGGACCGTTTGCTTAGATTCATTTACATATATAGCAAATTTTTAATAACTTAGTGTTGAAAGAGACAATGCAATCTTTTCAAATGCTACTCCCTTACAATGTGTAACCACAATCCTGAAAATGTCCTAGCTTAGTTCTCTCCACAACTTCACTGTCCAATTGAAATATACTATGAGCCACAAGTCCAAACGTGTTGAAATTGTCTAGTAGCCACACTGAAAAAAATGAAACAAGTAAATAGCTTTAATATAACATAATAATTTAATATATTTAATATAAAACAAGCAAAATTAACTTTAATAAAATTATTAACCTAATAAAAGTGTTGGCATTTCATCATGTAATCAATATAAAAAATTACTAATGATATATTTTATATTCTTTAAAATATGGTTTATATTTTATACCTGCAGACATTCTAATTCATGTTAGCTGGATCTGGAATGCTCAAAACCAAACGTGGCTAGAGTGACCACTTTATTTGGACAAAGACAGTCTGTGGTATGTTTTCTTAGAGAAAACAATTATTTTGAGGAAGTACCATAAGGTTTTTAAAATGCTAGTTAAAATTGCCAATGACACAGCCATGGTTTGTATAATATGTGTAAACAAAACAAAGTCATATCTTTTAAATGGATGTTTTCTTTTTATAGTGAGATATGTCCCTGTCTGTGGAAAGTTTCTGCAGAGGGAAGAACTGAGCAATGAAAAACAGAATGGCTTTGCCTGGGATAGCGGCAGAGAAAGCTGTATGGAAAAGAATGTACTAAAAGTAGTTATGCAAATTTTAACTTCGACATTGGGCATCATAAATTATACAAGGAGCATTTAATAAGTAAAGTAGTATGATGTTTTACGGTGCAGTGAAGTAGTAGTATCTGTGTTATTACTGCTTGATATTCATTGAAAAACAGTATCTGTGAAGTATGATTTTTTGTTACAACTATCTTCATTGGTGAGAAGACCTTATATAATACCTGTTATATGTGCTAGCTTTTTTTCAAAATTCTTAACATGTATGAGTTTAGCAAAAGCTGATTTAAAAAAAAAAAAACCTATAATCTGCATTCTTTGGTGTTCTGGACTCCTCAGGCATAGTTATCAAATATCAGCACTTTCTGGACCTTCGGGACCTGAAGATTCAGAATCTCACTAAAATCTTTGTTGGAACCTATAGAGCCACAGTCTTTGTTGGACTCTTTAACTTTCCTCCAACCTATCCAGAACCATAGCTAGACAAGTGATGAGACATACAATAGAAAATACCTCTTGCAAAGACAACCAGAACAGGCGGCACCCAGTATTGTTAAAAAACACTTCTAAATGTAATAAATTTCTTCTTACTTGTCAAAATTATAACAGTAGTATTACTACATATAATATTTAAGTTTTGTGTGGCAGTAGTTTTTTCATTCAACCAGAATTCACTTTATTTTTTTCTGAAATACTAATGTACATAACTTTATCATGAAATGACTGATGGATTAGAATATATAACCTAACGGCTTTCAAATATTTAATGTTATTATGTTCTAATTCACTGCTTCTCATCTGCCTCAGTTTTGTAACTCTTTAGTAGGATGTGTTTCTAAAAATGCAAATAAATAAGAAAAAATGTGAATTAAAATTAAGAACAGTAAAATACACACATACATATACAATTGGGGGATCAAAATGAGTTTAAATGACAGGATATAAGTAGGAGATAAATATAATAACTAAGACTGGAGTCCTGGCGTCAGCGCCAATTGCTGTGATAAAAGCAATATTATTTATTGCTAAGGTCAATTTAAGTGATTTGAGGGTCTGACTAATAGGTTATAATCAATTGTCTGTAGAAAGGGTTTGTGTTGAGTCTGCACTAATGGGTATTTGTAAGAAGTCCTCTACCTTGCCTAATGTGCTTGAAAGGTAAAATATGTCCATACACATCTGACTGGAAAAGAGAAGTAGGATAGTGGGGAATCAATGGAGGATGAAGATGGTGCCTCTGAAACACAGAGTGCTTTCTGGGGAAGCAATCCAGTGACTAGGTTCAAAGGAGAGCAGAAGGCACAGCAGGAGGAAGGGCTGTAGGAAAAGCCGCAGTTGGACTGGCCCTTAAGAGGTTTATTCCATTATCTAATTGTCTTCAGGAGAGGAATTTGGCTTTGCCAAATTGAATGAGATGACAAAGCGTAGTTGGATGGACATAAGTCGAACAATTCCACAAATTGCTCTAGGTATTAAAAATGATTTTGAATTTGAAATCAAATGTTTACTTTCAATTAAGTACTACTGTGTACTCTCTGTGAAAGCGTAATTCTTACGCTGTTGTTGCTGCTGTTTCTTGAGGGGAGGGGAAAACTTAGTAGTGCAGTTTCTAACAGAATTATAATGTACATAGCTTTTAACTAGCAATGACACTTCCGTGAACCTAACCTTCAAAATTGCTCCTACTCAGGGGTGTACTAAAAGCCCTGACTTCACCACTATACAATTCATTCATCTATCAAAAAACCTCCTTGTGGCCAGGCATGGTGGCTCACGCCTGTAATCCTAACACTCTGGGAGGCCAAGGTGAGAGGATCACCTGAGGTCAGAAGTTTGAGACCAGCCTGAGCAAGAACAACACCCCGTCTCTACTAAAAATAGAAAAAATTAGCCAGACAA
>CAUYRT010076973.1:0-35236 GCA_963574885.1 Lepilemur ruficaudatus
GTCCCAGCTACTCGGGAGGCTGAGGCAGAAGGATCGCTTGAGTCCAGGAGTTTGAGGTTGCTGTGAGCCAGGCTGACGCCACGGCACTCTAGCCCGGGCAACAGAGTGAGACTCTGTCTCAAAAAAAAAAAAAAAAAAAAAAATACCCTAAACCAAGTTTCAGCAAAATAATTTTATTTCCTAACACATAGTAAACATATACATCCAATATGTGCTTTTCTTGCACTTCTATTCACAAATGACTCCCAAATTACAACTGCTTTCATATTTAAGCATGTGCTAAAGTTATCTTAGTTGAGATATGAAAAATGCTTTAGACTGATAACATTCTGAATATATTGGGTTGGTCACAGCAGAATTTGCTTTCGTTAGATGAGTTCTATGTATTTAAAGCTTTGAAAAGCTACTCATTTTACATCTAATGCTTCCAGATGAATAGGTTGCAGCAATATCAGCTTGTATTCCAGAGAAATCTCATTAGTTTTTCTGGTGATGGAACCACTTATCCACTGCATTCAGAGAAAAGAAAAACAAATCAGAATCTCAGTTAAAAAAAATTGCACCCAACATAGAACAAAGAATAATGTACTTACTTTAATGGCTCCTACTATGAATTACCTTAAAACAAACATACATACATAGAAAGCTTCGCAACAGCAAAGGCAGGTAACTTGTCAGTGTTTTCTTTTCTGTGTCCCTACTCTTGATGCTATTGTATAGTGTAATTTTCAAACTTGTTTTCAAAGTGGCAAAACCCTTTTCTTACCAGAAAAACCTTACAGAGAATTCTAACATCTAAAGTGGGAGAGAACTGTTTTTTGGGTAAAGCAGCCTGTGGCCAGATGGGGCGATGCAGAGCCCAGCCCCTTCGGGGTTCCTCCCAGTGTCCTCGGGGCACGGCCACGGAACTCAGAGTACAGTGGGTCATGGATGGGAAACTACTATGATAGAGTATGGCACTGAAGGTGGTATGTAGCAGCCTATTCTTCCCACGTACACTATAGAACTCTAAAAATGTTTCTCTTCTCCCCTTCCTTCTCTCTCTTCATTTGTATATGGTATGTTAAAAAAATATATGTGACATGGAACCAGGAGGACATTTTGCTAAGTGAAATAAGTCAGGCACAGAAAGACAAATACTGCATGATGTCACTTATATGGAATCTAAAAAAGTTGAACTCAGAACGAGAGAGTAGAATGGTGGTGGCCAGGGACTGGAGAATGGGGGAAGGGGACATACTGATCCAAGGGTACAAAGTTTCAGACAGATAGGAAGAACAAACTTTGGTGAGCTATTGCACAGAATGGTGGCCATAACAAATAATAATGCACTGTATATGTCAAAAACTGCTAAAAGAGTAGATTTTAAATGTTTTCACCACAAAAAAAGATAAGTATGTAAGGTGCTAGATTTGTTAATTAGCCTAATTTAATCATTCCACGTTGTAAACATATATCAAAACATCACAATGTACCTCATAAATATATACAACTGTTTGTCAATTAAAAGTAAAGTTGATAATTTCCCCATATATATATATGTAATTTTTAATGTAATTTCACTGGAATCTTACCATCTGTTGGTACTGTGCAGGCAGATTCACATGGTGGTGGTAGCTAAAATAAAATATTAAAATATATCAGGCTAATCCTGGGGGGAAAAAAGTTTAAAAAGTATGCTGACAAAAATTTGAAAGAATCTGAACAGAAAACTATCCCAATTTTCAGGCTCTAAAAAATAATTTATAACATATAGGAACAATGTATAAGGTTTGCTCTACTGCTAAGCGATGCTAAATTCAAGCCTCTTGACTTTTAATGATACACAGGAAAATAATAAAATTTTTTTGAAATAAAAAATAAAAAGACTTATGCATATATAATGATTTTATAAATACATACCCATATGTAAAACGTGGGCAAAGTGTTCTCACTTAAAAGTTATAATAATTAGCCACTGGCTTTTCTTTCCAATTTTTCTTATTCATTTCAACTTTGTCAGGATTCATATGTATAGAAAGATAAATCTAAATGTACTGGCTTCATTGTTACATTGTTCTTTTTTCCTTGTACTATCCCATTTATGAGGCAGGAAAAAGTCAGACCTCATTTTCTTTTGCTTTCCTTATTTAATATTGTAAATGAAAATAAGGTGATCTAGTTCAGTCTTTTGGTTAACCCAAATCAGATAATTAAAGATAGTACAGAAACAAAATTACTGCTTTGATAGTTTACTACCTCACATGAAAGTCTTATAAACCATTCCTGTAATGGCACCTAAAATTTGATAACTTCCTTAGTCCTTGCTATAACCAAGTCATGTAAATGCCCACTGGTTCTTTTGTGGAAAACGGCTTATGATAGGTAATAGGCACTTGGGTTACCTGATATATTCTATAATCATTTTGATTTTTACAGATTACACCACCATGATTGACTAGGACCACTCTTCAGCTTTTCCCCTCCAAATGTCTACTTGTATGTGTTTATGGTTCTAGTTTCAAGACTTCTAATATACACATAGAAGGTGCTCAAACATTTGTTGAAACAAGTATTTCCAATCGCTTCTTGGCCTTTTGGCTAAGAAACAAGTACTTCCTCTCCCCACTTAGCACCATATTTTAGCCACCAGTTATTTTCTTTTTAAAGGAAACTTTTACATACAGCATCCACAATGGCTTTGGCAGCATCGGGATCACACTTGAAGGGGCTCTCGGACACTGTTGTATTCATGCTATTAAATAAAATAAGAGAAGTCATAAGAAGAAATAACTAAAAAATTCTCTCAAGAGTTAAAAAAAAAAGTTAAAGATGTTAGACCAGATGACAGTCAAGTTTGGTTTAGTTGAAAGCTTTCTCACTTAAACATTCTGATAATTTATTTTGGCAAAGTATAACTAGTCTTGTGGTCAATTTTATTAAAGTATTTTGTTTGTTTGTCTTGAGACAGAATCTTCCTCTGTCACTCAGGCTGGAGTGCAGTGGCGTGATCATACCTCACTGCAATCTCGAACTCCTGGGCTCAAGCAATCCTCCTGCCTCAGCCTCCTAAGGAGCTGGGACTATAGGCACTCACCACCATGCATGGCTAATTAAAAAAAAATTTTTTTTGTAGGGATGGGGTCCCAATATGTTGCCTAGGCTGGTCTTGAACTCTTGGCCTCAAGCAATCCTCCTGCCTCAGCCTCCCAAAGTGCTAAGATTACAGGAGTGAGTCACTACACCTGGCCTCAAGTATCTTAACAAGTTCAGATTCTTTTTGTTTTTTCATTTTTGAGACAGAGTCTTGCTCTGTCACCTGGGTAGAGTGCAGTGGCGTCATTGTAGCTCACTGCAACCTCAAACTCATGGGCTCAATCAATCCTCTTGCCTCAGCGTCTTGAGTAGCTGGGACTACAGGCACAACCATGATGCCCAGCTAATTTTTTTATGTTTAGTAGAGATGGGGTCTCATTCTTGCTCAGGCTGGTCTCAAACTCGTTAGCTCAAGTGATCTTCCCACCTTGGCCTCCCAGAGGCATGAGCCACCACACCCAGCCAGCAAGTTCAAATTTAAGATTCTGTTTTATAATTCTCACCAAAATAGCTGAGAAATGCAAATTAAAATCAGAACATATCTTTCCTAATTGGAAAAAATGAACAATAAAAAAAAAATCAGTTCCTATAGTGTTGATGAGAAATCTGAAACTGACACTCCTGGCAGGAATAATAACTGGTTCAACATTTCTGAAAAATAATCTTGTAAAATGTATCCAAAACCTTTAAGAAGCTCATAGGCTTTAACAGAGAAATTTTGCCTCTAAAAATCTAGTCCAAGACTGAGGCCGGGCGCGGTGGCTCACACCTGTAATCCTAGCACTCTGGGAGGCCAAGGCGGGCGGATCGCTCAAAGTCAGGAGTACGAAACCAGCCTGAGCAAGAGCGAGACCCCGTCTCTACTAAAAATAGAAAGAAATTAATTGGCCAACTAAAAATATATAGAAAAAAATTAGCCGGGCATGGTGGCGCATGCCTGTAGTCCCAGCTACTCAGGAGGCTGAGGCAGAAGTATCGCTTGAGCCCAGGAGTTTGAGGTTGCTGTGAGCGAGGCTGACTCCAGGCACTCACTCTAGCCCGGGCAACAGAGCGAGACTCTGTCTCAAAAAAACAAAAAAAAAATCTAGTCCAAGACTGAAATGATTTACTAATATGTTTATCATATTGGAAGTAACCAAAATGTCCAGCAATAAGGAGTTATTAAAAATGGCTTATGAAAAAGTAGAACAGAGGATACTAGAGGCTCAGAAGGGTGGGGGAAGGAAGGAATAGGGAGAGATTTGTTAAAGGATAAAAAATTACAGCTAGATAGAAGGAATAAGTCCTAGTGTTCTATAAACACTGTATAACTATAGTTAACAATATATTATGCAGTTTCAAATAGCTAGGAGGAGGATATTGAGCATTCCCAGCACAAAGAAATGATAAATGTTTGTGATGATAGATATGCTAATTACCTTGATCTGATCATTATACATACATATTAAGACATCACTATATATCCCATGAATATGTATAATTATTATGTCAATTAAAAACTCAGTAAAAAAAAAGTTTATCCACAAAATGGATTATATAGAGACAGAATGCTATATTATAAAAACATCACATTTTTAATGACATGAGGAAATGTTTATAATACAGCGTTAAATAAAAAGAATCATAAAACATATGATCTTTTTTTTTTTTTGATATAGGGTCTCACTCTGTCACCCAGGCTTGAGTGTCATCAGCTCACTGCAACCTCAAACTCTTGGGCTTACCCAATTATCCTGCCTCAGCCTCCCAAGCAGCTGGTACTACTGGGGAGGCCCACCATGCCTAGCTAAGTTTTCTGTTTTTTTGTAGAGATGGGGGTCTCGCTATGTTGTTCAGGCTGGTCTTGAACTCCTGGCCTCAAGTTATCCTCCCACCTCAGCCTCCCAAAGTGCTAGGATTTACAGGCATGAACCACCACGCCCAGCTACCTTCACAAAGCTCTGATCTTGCTGTCCTCTTTCTTTATAGTTTCAGTTTGTACTTGTTTAAGGAGTATCTTATGGGCACTTTTCAGTTCATGTATTTACCTTCCCATTTACCTGAACACTGAATGACAAAATCAATAGTAGTCCCCCCTTATCTGCAGGGGATACGTTCCAAAGATCCCCAGTGGATGCCTGAAACTGCAGATCATCCAAACTCTATTTTATGTTATGTTTTTTCAATCTGATAACCAAGATGGCTCTTAAGTGACTAATGGGTGAGTAGCCTATAGAGCGCTGATATGCTAGACAAAGGGATGACTAACACCCCAGCTAGGACAGAGCAGGAGGCGTGAGATTTTATCATGATACTCAGAATGCCATGGAATTTAAAACTTACGAATTATTTCTGGAATTTTCCATTTAATATTTTCAAACAAAGTTTAACTCAGGTGACTGAAACCATCAGAAGTGAAACCACAGATGGGGAGGACTGCTGTATCTCTTATCTAAGTGTCTTGTGGTTATTAAAACCTTTGGAGAGTCTGCTTTGTTTGTTAAACTTGCAGAGAGGAGTTAACACTTACCAACTGATTCCTTTTCCATCAGTTTTTTTAGTCACTAATGCTTTCCAATGGTCGTGAGTGCTTTTAATAATATCCATTGTGAAGTCCTGTAATTTGAAGAGATGCATTATAATGATAGAAAGGAGTTCTTTTCCTATTATCAACATTTTCCCAAAGCCTGATACTTTGTCTCTTTTGAGTCACTTTCTTTCAGTGGCACAATCATAGCTCACTGTAACCTTGAACTTCTGGGCTCAAGCAATCCTCCCACATCAGCTTCCCAAGTAGCTGAGACTACACGCTCATGCCACAATGCTCAGCTAGTTTTTTAAAATTTTTTTCGTTTTGTTTTTCAGACAGAGTCTCACTCTGTTGCCCAGGCTAGACTGAGTGCTGTGGCATCAGCCTAGCTCACAGCAACCTCAAACTCCTGAGCGCAAGCAATCCTTCTGCCTCAGCCTCCTGAGTAGCTGGGACTACAGGCATGCGCCACCATGCCCGGCTAATTTTTTCTATATATTTTTAGTTGGCCAATTAATTTCTTTCTATTTTAGTAGAGACGGGGTCTTGCTCTTGCTCAGGCTGGTTTTGAACTCCTGACCTTGAGCGATCCTCCCGCCTCAGCCTCCCAGAGTGCTAGGATTACAGGCATGAGCCATCTCGCCTGGCCGTTTTTTAAATTTTTTGTAGAGACAGGGTCTCATCACTATGTAGCCCAGGCTGGTCTTGAGCTTCAGGCCTCAAGTGATCCTCCCACCTCAGCCTCCCAAAGAGCTGGGATGACAGGTGTGAGCCACCATGCCTGGCCCTGAATTACTTTCCTTTGTTAAAAATGGGAGAACATTTAAAAGAATAAATAAATGCCAAGACTATGTCTTTAGACTTTTGTTTAATGACTCTTTAGATGGTTACAATATGGTTAAATTATAAGTCTCAACACAAATAGGCCTAAAGCTACAGTTCTGAATGACACATTACCTTATCTTTAAATTCTGCATTGAAAGCAAACTCATTTTCTGGTTTTCCATCGGGAACCTTATATCTTCTAAACCAGTCCACAGTAGCTTCTAGGTAGCCAGGTTTCAGCCGTTTGACATCATTAATATCTAACAATAACAGATTTCAAGATGCATAAGTAATTATTTATGCATTCAACAAAAATATCAAGTACTTACTTTGTGAAAGCCGTGGGAAGGCTTATCAAAAAAAGTTCAAGAAAACGCTGGAAATAACCACATTATGTTGTAATGAGAACCCGCACACATTAAAAGGAAATCATCTGGTGTCTTAGAATAGCTCTGACATTAAGTACTAAGAGAAGAATCAGCAATATAGTAACTTCTGTTAGATAACAAGAAATGACTGGCGGCTACATAATTAAAGAACTAGTTTGTCAAGTATGGATAACTTCTATGTGAAGGGTAGAAGACACTAAAAAAGACAGGTTGAGGCTGTATTTCAGAGGAGCATATTCTCATTACATAAGAAAAGACAAGAATAATAATTAGGCTGAAATCCGTTGATGGGTTACAAATAAAATTTGACTAGACTTTGTTGGATAGTATAGGCATTCTATATCACAATGTTCTAATTGTGGCCAACAGAAAACTGTGCTGCTTAAAAAACTTTTTAAAAGTTTCTAGCCAGGCATGGTGGCTCACACATATAATCCTAGCACTCTGGGAGGCTAAGATGGGAGGATTGCTTGAGCACAGGACTTCAAGGTTAGTGAGCTATGATTGCACCACTACACTCCAGCCTGAGCAAGAGCAAGATCCCATCTCTATTAAAAACAGAAAAAAATGAGCCAGGCATGGTGATGCGTGCCTGTAGTCCCAGCTACTCAGGAGGCTGAGGCAGGAGGATCACTTGAGCCCAGAAGTTGGAGGTTGCTGTGAGCTGGGCTGATGCCACTGCACTCTTGCCAGGGCAACAAAGCAAGACACTCTCTCAAAAAAAAAAAAGTTTTTGTACAGCCATCAGCAATATCTACCAGCCCCAATGTCATCAAACCGAACTTTAAATGTCCAGCCTCCTGCTCAATGCAAGCAAATAGAAGATACAAGTGCTAAAAAGTTAATCAGTAAAAGTATTACTGAAAAGAAGAATTACATTCAACAATAGAAGCTTATTTATAGTCATATAATGTTACTTCAGTCCAATTTAAGATCTACATATTAATACTTAAAGACTATCATGTATTTGATTATAGTACCAGTAAAAGTATGGAAAGTTTGCAGAGTAAACTGGGAAATATTTAAACACTGATAAATTTCAAACAATTTATAGTTGACATAAAATGTGTCAGCTGATATAGAAATAAGTTGAAAATCCAGAAATCTGAAATGCAAATACTGATGTTTTCCAATACCAACAACCGATTCTCTAATTCTCCAATACCAACTAGGTATCCAATAATTCAAGATCTTGACACTATCTTCTGGAGTTAGCATCAGATCCTATAAGAGCTCAGTCTCACAAGACTGCCCCACATCAGATGCCAGCTGCAAACCCTGGGCCTCCCATACTTCTGACCAACCTGCTATAAATTAAGGGTCAACACAATCCTTTCTTTAGGTTCCATAATTTGCTAGAATGGCTCACAGAACTCAGGAAAACACTTAAGTTTACTGTTTTATTATAAAGGATACAACTCAGGGACAGCAAATGGAAAAGTTGCATTAAGGCAAGCTATGGTGTAGACAGACAGATACTACTGCCTTAGGTTGACATTCAGGGAAAGCTGTGTACTACTTGCACCATGGGACTGGCCACCCAGAGAAAGTGTTCAGGATGATAATAACCCCTACTGCAGGGAAATAACACTCTAGCAAATTAGTGCTGACATAGTGATGGGCTTGGCTTCACTAATCACAGCCAGAGCACGGCATTTAGAGTGTATTCTCTTGTGTGAGTAGCACATGTGAAAATGGACACTCTGATCAATAGAATCAGAGTTGTACCATTAAGTAGTTAACAGATGGTATGAATGCACTCTCACTGTACAAAATTTAAACAATGCAGAAGTATCTGAAACAAAAAGTTAAGTCTCTCTTCATCCTTCTCCTCACTGCTCTCTTAAAGAATTGTTCTTCCAGTCCTTTTTCAACAAATTTACACTCATATGTAAATATATATTATCTCATTTTGAGGGGACATGTTCTCAAGATGACTCTTTTTTTTCCTCCCCAACTAACAACTTGCTCATGGAACAGACGACTCTGATCACTGTTGTGCTGATCTTGACCACCCAGCTGGGGCGGTGTTTGTCAGGTCTCTCTATTATAAAGCCATTCTCCCCTCTCCCACTTCCACACTGTACTCTTTGGAAGGAAATCACTATGTGCAACCTACATTAAGGAGTGAGGAGTTACATTCCACCTCGAGAGTGGAGTACCTACATAAATTACTTTAAATTCTTCTGCTTACAGATTTGTCTATTCTCCCCTATTTGTTTATTCAATATTTATTTATGTCAATATGGACTCATGGATAGTTATAATAATTTATGCTCTGGGTTATCAACTAATACTACTTTATTTTGTTGCCCAAATTGTTCCAGCTTTGGCCATGGGAGCTCTCTCAGTTGTGTGTCCCTTTGACAGACTCCCATCACTACTCTTTTTTGAGAGCATTCTTTACTTCCTAGCACTACAAGATGCTCCAGGCTCATCTTGTTATTCCCCGCCCCAGCTCTAGAATCAGCCATTTTTCTCCAAGGAGCCTTGGGTTCCTTTTTATTATAGAATGGTATTAGAAACCAAGATCCAGGTGCCAGGGGTACTCATTGATACTGAGATGGTCTTTTATGCTCTCTCAGTTGACAGAGCAAAGAAACATATATGTCTCCTAATCTGTGTATACATATATATCTAAAAGTGTTTCTCTGCATATCCATCTGACTCTATATTATGACGAACTCAAGTTCATACTGATATTTCCAACTCTAATCCATCACCACATGGATCATTCTAGCCATACCCCCTTGCTTATCTATAACGTCCCAGTGAGAAACCTTCAACAGTGAGAACCCTGTTCCCACCATCTTCTATCCATTTATTTCATTGTTCAAATCCAGTATACATGTAGAGTATATAGGCTGACAAAATTATCAACCTGTACTCCACTGAGAAACAACTTTACCAACTACAATACAATGTTTATGTGTGGGTTTTCTTGCCTTTAGTCTTACTGACTCCACTCAATTCTAAAGTTACTTAGGTTAGAACCTTTTCTTCCCATCTCCTTTGGTGAGGTTATCTCATACATTTTTAACATAGCTTCGTCTGTCACAGTTTGCCTTCCATCCTGGATTTGATCTTGTGAATGACTTTTTAAAAATTTGCATACATTAAGGTTCATTCCTTGCACTGTGTGTTATTACTTATCTATTACTGCTATAACAAACTACCACAAACTTAATGGCTTAAAACAACACAAATTTATCATCTGAGAGTTCTGTGGGTCAGCAGCTCTACATGTTGTCACCAACCTAAAATCAAGGTGTCGGCAGAGCTGTACCCATTTCTGAAGGCTCTTGCAGAGAATCTGATCCTTTGCCTTTTCCAGCTTTTACAGGTTACCCACTTTCCTTGCCTTGTGGATACCCCCAACCCCTCCACAATCTTTAAAGCCAGCAATGTTGTACCTCTCTGACCTGCCATCACATCTCTCTCTGCCCATAGCTGGGAAAGGGTCTCTGCTTTCAAGGACTCATGTGACTGGACTGGACCCACCTGGATAATCCAGGATACTCTCTCCATCTCAAGGTTCTTAACATTAATCATATCTGAAAGTCCACTGACCTCGTAAGGCAACATATTTACAGGTTTCAGGGGTTAATAGGTGGACATCTTTGGGGGAATGGCATTATTGTGCTACTGTAAAGTTCTACAGGTTTTGACAAATGTATAATATCATATATCAGCCATTGCAGTAACATTCAAAACAGTTTTAACACCTACTATAAAATATTGGCCCCTCCAAAGATGTCCATCTTTTAATTCCCAGATATATGAATATGTTATGTTTCATGGAAGGGAGAATGAAGGTTGCAGATGGAATTAAGGTTGCTGACCAGCTGACCTTAAAATTGGGAGATCATCCTGGGTTATCTGGGTGGGCCCAATATAATCATAAAGGTCCTTAGAACATAGAAGAGGAAGGCAGAAGGAGTTGTGACAAAAAGCAAGCTTGCAGTGATATAATGAGCCAACCTGCCATTGCTGGCACTCACAGGGCCCATGAAACAAGGGATGTGGCCAGCCTCTCTCTAAAAGCTGAATAAAGCAGGACAATGAATTTTTCCCTAGAGCATCCAGAGGGAATGCAACTCACTGACACTTTGATTTTAGCCCAGTGAGATCCATTTGGGATAGGCAAGAGAAGATTAATTCAATAACTAGATAAATAGATTAGATCATTAACTAGAAGGAAGGTTAACATAAAAATAGTCAAGTTAATTAGACATGGAGTTAAAAGGTATACACATTGCTTTTTCTAAAAGTACTTCAGACAATCAAATTATAGCACTAGCTAACACACTATGGTCAACTGATTTTCAACAAGGATGCCAAGACAATTCAATGAGGGTAAGAAAAGATTTTTCAACAAACGTTGCTGGGACAACTGGACAGCCACATGCAAAAGAATGAGGCTGGACCCCTATTACACATCATCTACAAAAGTTAACTCCAAATTAGATCAAAGACTTTAATGTAAAAGCTAAATTTATAAAATACTTGGAAAGAAATATAAGTTTAAATCTTCATCACCTTGGATTAGGCAATGGTTTCTTAGATATGACACCAAAAGTATAAACAATGCAAGAAAAAAAATAGATAAATTGAACTTCATCAAAATTTAAAAATTGAGTACTTCAAAGGACACTGTTAAGAAAATGAGAGTACAATCTATAGAATGGAAGATAATATGGGCAAATCATACCTGATAAAGGTCTAGTAACCAGAATATATAAAATACACTTACAACTAAACAATAAAGACACACCCACTAGGACGGCTATAAATCAAAAAGATAAATGACAAGTACTAGCGAGGATGTGGAGAAATTGGAACCCTCATGCACTGCTGGTGAGAATGTAAAACAGTGCAGCTGCTTTGGAAAACATTTTGGCAGTTCTTCAAAAGGTGAAACACGGAGTTACAAGACTCAGCAACTTCACTCCTACTTATATACCCAAGAGAATTAAAAACATATGTCTACGTAAAAACTTGCATAGGAATGTTCATTGCAGCATTATTCATAATAACCAAAAAAAAACTCCTCAAATGTCTATCACCTGATGAACAGACAAACAAAATGTGGCACAGTCATACAATGGAATAAAATTCAGCCATAAAAAGGAGTACTGACACGTGGTACAACACAGCTGAACCTAGAAGACATTATACCAAGTGAAAGAAGCCAGACACAAAACATCTCACACTATACAAGTCCATTTATATGAAATATCTAGAATAAGCAAATACATAGACAAAAAGCAAATTAGTGGTGGCCAGGGCCTGAGAGGAGGAGGAAATATGGAGTGACTTAAACTAGTCGTAATGGCCGCATAACCTTGTGAATGTATCATATGCCACCAAATTGTATTTTTGGAAACATTTAAAATAGTGAATTTTATGTTATGTGAATTTTACCACCAAAAAAGTGGGAATGAAGTGCTGATACATGCTACAATGTAGAAGAACTCTCAAAAACACTATGCAAAGTGAAATAAGCTAGACACAGATGCACCTATTATATGATTTTCCATTTTCATGAAATGTTCAGAATACGCAAATCTGTAGAGACAGAAAGTAGATTAGCAGTTGACAGGCACTGAGGGAAAGGGGACAGGGAGCAATTGCCAGTGGATACAGGATTTCCTTTTGGGATGATGAAAACGTTCAGAAATTAGATAGTAATAATGGTTGTATTATACAACTTAGTGAATATACTAAAAACCACTGAATTGTATGATTTACAATGGTGGCTTTTATGATATGTGAATTATATGTCAATTAAACATTTTTTTAAAAAATAAATAAACATAGCAACTGAGTGCTAGTATATGGGGAAGGAAAGGGAAAAAAACAGTAAACTCAAACTACTAGACTTTTTTCTTGCCTGGAATGAAGGAGAAAGTTTACTTAGCTAATTATTCTAGGTTCAGTAGCAGAAATAACAATGCTTTGTCAAATTCTTTGGTCCTCCATCCTTTAATAGCATGAGTTTACAATTCCGTCATACGGGTGAAGTTTGGTGGTGCTTACGATATAATGAGAATGACTTCGGACTCTTCAAATTTTCTTACCATTATAATTGGCTGCATCCGGATCGTCCACGTTAATGGCAATGACTTTCCAGTCAGTTTCCCCTTCGTCAATCATAGCCAATATGCCCAGAACTTTTACCTTGATTATTTCACCTCTTGCACATACCTGAGAGTCAATAACCAAAGTCAGAACAACATTACAAAATGAAACTTTGAAAGAAAAGTTTCACTTGGTGGATAATAGAAAATAAGAAAGATGCCAAGTTCTGCAAACTTACCTGAAGATTGTACCTTTAAGTAAATTTTTAAAAGCTAGATAAGTAAATGCTTCATCAGTTCTATTAACATTAAGGTTGAAAACAGGATTTATAGGTCCTATTTTCTTATAAGTCATAAGAAAATCAGTAACATAGTTCAGGGTAATTAATGTTTTTTACACTACTATTCATTATACTGAAGAGTAAGTCCTCTGTAGTTTCCAATCCATATTTTAATGGGCCTTCTTTACATTTTATAAAAGTCACTGAGTTAAGCAAGTCATACATATGATGACTTAAAAATTTTATGACTTAAAAAAGTCATTACTGCTTTGTTGAATTACAGCTTTGTTTACTATTTCTCTGAACCTGAGAGTGATCATAAAGAAATAACTATAATAAGAACCTTAGAGCAACCCTACTTGATAGAGAAATCTCTAATGTAAGTCTCCAATTCATGAGGTTATTTGGTTTGGGTCAATTCACTGATCACTCTAAATCAGCAGGCAAGGCTTACCATGTATTGATATGAAATTTGCTTCCTGGTACCCTTCACCTATTGACTAACTATCTGCCTTCTTTTTTTTAATGCCTGCTTCAGGAGGAATAATTATCTGTCTTCTAAGGCAATGCAGATCATGTCCAGTTCTTCTATATATATGCTCGAATCATACACACACACATATATATTTACACAATTTTTCCAGACTAGCTTTAAGTGTACAAATTATAACATATAAATGCTTAGAATGAAAACAGAAGCCTTTAATTTATCACCCAAAGAGATATTATTTCACTAAAATTCATATATTTTATTCACCATATTTTTAAAAGTATGAACTTCATTATTATCATCTCAACATTACAGAAAAAAAATCTCAGATTTCATTACCTTACTTCCAATTTCACACACATCAATTGGGTCATTATCACCACAACAGCCAGTATGTTCATCATTATGTCCCGGGTCTTCCCAAGTCTGAAAAAAATAAAGCTTATCGTTTATCATTCCTATGCATGCTGTGGATAAAGCGGCTTATGTTGAGAGATTAATAGATAACCTCATGAGTCTTTCTGCAAAAATATGTATCTTCAGCTATTTTTTCTCATTTTTTTAGTTCTTTATTCACATTTAAGCATTTAACAATCTTAACTACACACAATATATTTTTTTTTTGAGACAGAGTCTCACTCTGTCACCCCAGCACTGTACCCAGAGTACAGTGGTGTCATCACAGCTCACTGCAACCTCTAACTCCTGGGCTCAAGCGATCCTCCTGCCTCAGCCTCCCCAGTAGCTGGGACTAATAGGCACGTACCACCATGTCTTGAAAATTTTTCTATTTTTAGTAGAGACAGGGTCTTATTTTTGCTCAGGCTGGTCTCAAACTCCTAATGTCAAGCAATCATCCTGACTCAGCCTCCCAGAGTGCTGCGATTACAGGCATGAACCACCACCCCAGGCCTAGATTTTCTTTATCATAAATTTTCAGAACAGAGGTAGGTAGGCAGTAATACCAAAATGTAAATATGCCCTGATGTTAAAAGTATCATCGCTGACCAGGAGCCAAGACTGAAAAGTTTAATCAGGATTTTCTGAAGCTTTATATTGCTGGCTTTATTTCCTTGCTAAACTGCAAGCCAGAGTCCTTGCAGAGCATCTCACAAAGGAACTGATAGCCTATGCTTTCCAGGAAGTTAGTTTTAAAATGTAGCTGTTGCATGGGCTCTTTTTTCTCCCAACCAGAACATATTACTTGGATTTGTTTGCCTACGCAGCTGGAGTAAAGGCAAAAAGATCAAAGTGAAGGAGCATAAAGGAAGACCACATCCAACAAAGCCAACATTAATAAAGCAAAATCCAACTCGTAGAAGAGTATTTCAGCAATCTTCTTCGAAAGGGACACTATTTCAAGGTCTAACACTAAATCGATTGAACAAGGTGATGTGTTGCAATCAAGGCAGACAAACGACTTTGTGATTACCTAACAAGCTAGGTGAGTTTTGACCTATGTTCTAGTAACTTACAGGCTGTTTCACAGTAGATTCCATTTAACAGAGTTAATGGTTCATTAAAAACAAACCATTTATCAACAGGAAAAAACTAAATTGAATATTTAGTGTCATAGTATTAAATCATAAGGGGCATCAGCCTAGCCAAACCTGAATTAAATATATGTCATTTACTCATAATAAACATGATTCTAGTGAGTCTTCATTCAAATATTAATTAAGAACCTATTACATACTGGCATTGTGCTGGGAATAAACTAGTAAACAATGCAGATAAACCCCCTCCTCAAAGGTTGACCGTTTAAGAAAACAAGAGCCCCTCATTACTTTACCACAAAGAGCTTGACCTAAAGAAGGAATCAGGACTCATAAAAGTCAACAGCAACAAAAACTTGTGTGTGCTAGGTACTAAATGCTTTATTGCTCATAATAATTGTATGAACTAAGTGCTATTAACATCTCAGGGAAGAGATATTAATGTCTCAAAGACGAAGAAAGGGAGGCAAGTTAGATAAGCTAGAAGTGGCTGCCTTGGCATTTGAACCCTGTTCTGATGCCAAAAATCGGTGCTTTTAAATTACTACTGACTGTACATTCTCTCTTTATTTAATAGACTCGCCACTCACCTTGTAAAGAATGAATTTATATAGCTTATGATCACTATATAGAAAAAAAGAAATATTTCAGAAAAGAATAAGCTTTCAAATCTGAATTTAAATATTGTAAATATTTATCTTTCAGTTTATCTTGAAAATAAATTATTTAAGTAAGCATTAGAATGAGTTAATTACCTTTAAGTTTTAAAAATATACCATAGCAAAAACTCTCTGAAGGTGTTTAAATCTTTTCTACTAACAGCAGTAAGCCAATTTTTAGTAAGCTAAAAAAGCACATTTTCAACAACTGCATGGAGACATACCTGAGGGATGGCCCCATAGTTCCAGATATACCCTTTATAAGGGAACAAATTCGCAACATAACGAAGTTTTCCTTTTTTCACATCTTGTTTAATTGGGTTTAAAGGGTCCTTTGTAGCAATCTGAAATTAAAAAATTCAAATCATATATTTGGATATGACATACTATTCAAATAAGGATTTGAGGAAATGAATTTTGGTATCCATACCCCCTAATTCCACTTTAATGATATATTTTATTCCTACTATTTTTATAATAAAGGTGTTTCCATAATCAGCCATTAAGTGGAAAGCTTACTTGAAGTTGTAGGAACTATCAAGAAGGAAAAAAAGAACATTTACTAATTCCAGAAAGCAAAAATTATTATTAGCAGGAATACTAACATTTGTGAAATAAAAATATGAAGATTTTTAGTAAAAGAGCAAAATAAATATTATCCAACTTCAGCTTTCCTTTAAAGCATTTAAAATTATTCAAATAATTATCTATTACATGCAAAGTGTGGTTACTGTCAAAAAGTTTAATTAAGTGATATAAAATATGGAATAAATATCCCTAACAAAAAGATAACTATATTAGGTGTCATCAGAAAGAAATTACAAAATGTAACAGAAATTTCAATAAGATTATTTTCAGCTGTGTTGACCAAGGAGGTGTCAGTGATGGACTTAAAGAGAATGAAGGAGAAAAAGGTAATTCTAGGCTTTTGGAATATCAGAAGCAAAGGTATGAGGAAGGGGAGTTTGGAGCATTTTTGCAAATAATAAATGGTTGAGCTTAGCTGGAGCCCAGAGGGAAGACAGGCAGGTAATGAGAGATGCTACAGAAAAATAGACTGGGACCAGACAAAGGAAAACCTTGGAGTTTAGATGTTTTATTCTTGAGCAAATCATTGTGGCTAGATTAAAACCAATATCCTAACATCCTAAGTTTTACTATCAATGTAAGACACAACATTACCTCCATTTTCGCATTAGACCAGCGTGGTACTTCAACTACCATGTGGAACACATCCTGGAAAAACAAAGAGAAAGTGACAGGGCCACAGGAGTTAATTTGTTCTCTTATTTCAGGGAGTATACCCTATGTCTTCCAAAATTAAACTATTCATTGCATCAGATCTTTGAAGTCAATGGGCTTTCAACAAAATGCATCAAAAAGATAGAATGACAGATAAAGAGATAAAACAATTATAGGAAAATATTAATTATAGAATCAAGGTGCTAGGTATATGGTTGCTCATTGTATGTTTACTTTTAACTTTTCTGTATGTTTAAATTTTTTTCTTTTGTTTTCAGAAATGGGATCTTGCTCCATTGCCCAGGCTAGAGTGCAGTGGCCTGATCATAGCTCACTGCACAAAGTATACATTTTTTAGAAGAAAACATAAAATGAATCTTTTCCTCCCGTGGGTCAGGCAGAGATTTCTTGAATATGACACTAAAAATATGATCCATGAAATGTAAAAGGTGATACATATTACTTCATCCAAATTAAAAACTTGTGCTTTTCAAAAAACTCTGTTAAGAAAATGAAAAGATAGGCCATAGACTGGGAGGAAATATTTGCAAAAAACATATCTGATGAAGGATTTATATCCTGAGTGTATGAAGAATTCTCAAAACTCAATAAGAAAATAATTTAATTTAAATGGGCAGAGATTTGAAAAGACACTTCAACAAAGAAGATATCTCTATGGGAAATAAACACATGAAAAGCTCAACATCATTAGTGATTTGAGAAATGCAAATTAAAACCACAATGAGCTAACACTATAAACCTGTTAGAACGGCTAGAGGAAAAGCCGGCGAGAACGGAGGTTTACTGGAACTCTTATCCGCCACTGGTGGGAACGTAAAATGGTACAGCCGCTTTGGAAAGCAGTCAGGCAACGTCTTATAAGGTTAAACGTGCACCTACCACATGACCCAGCATCTTTCTGTTGAGTATTTATCCAAGACAATGAGAATTTATGTTCACATAACAACCCGTATGCAAATGTTTAAGGCAGCTTTGCTCACAGATGCCAAGAACCCAAATGCCCTTCAGTGGGCCAAAGGATGCAAGCTGTGGTCCATCCATACAACGGAAGACTATTCGGCTACCAAAAGCAAAGGACTGCTGATGCACAGCAGGGCGTTATGCGAGTGAGAGAAGTGAGACTCAAAATGCAACCTACCGTCTCATTCCATTTCGATGACACTCTGAAAAAGACAAAACTGTCAGGAACGAAAGCAGATGAGCGGTTGCCGGGACCACAGGTGGGAGAGGGGCTGACCACACAGGGACACAAGGGAACTTTGGAGGACGATGGAAACGTTCTCTATCTTGATTGTAACCATGGCTTTCTTTTTTTGTCTTTTTTAGAGACAAGGTCTTACTCTGTTGTCCAGGCTGGAGTATAGTGGCCTGATCATAGCTTGCTGCAGCCTCCACCTCCTGGGCTCACACAATCCTCCTAACTCAGCCTCCCAAGCAGCTGGGACTACAGGCATTTGCCACCACGCCTGGCTAATTTTTTTATTTTTTGTAGGGACGGGGTCTTGCTATGTTGTCTAGGCTGGTCTCAAACTCCTAGCCTCAAGCAATCCTCCCGCCCTGGCCTGCCAGAGTGCTGGGCCTGGCTATAATGATGGCTTTTGTCAAACTCATAAATGGTAAATTTTAAACACTAAAATTGTAAATTTTACTAAATGTAAATCATACCTCAATTTTTAAAAAAAGTTAACAAAAATGTGTTGGGTGAAAGAAGCTAGACATAAGAGTACTGATTGACTGTGTGATTGCATTTCTGTGAAATTCAAGAAGAGGCAAGACGAACCTGTGGTGCTAGAGCTGAAGACGGCAGTTGCCTAGCGACGGTGAGGAGGAACTGGCCCGGGCCAGGGGGCCCGTCGAGGCGGTTGGCTTCCTCTGCATCTCGACCGGCTGCTGTTTCCACCAGTGCGCACGCTTTTCAAAACGCATCATGTTGTCCACTCGAGATCTATACATTTTGCTGAATATAATCACCTCAATTTTTAAAAAGGTACAGACATATCAAAAATAAAAGGATAGGAAAAGATACTCTCAGTGAACGTGAACAAAAAGAAAGCCAGGGTAGGAATCTCAACATATGAAAAATATATAATTTAAGGATAAAAATCACAGCGGGCAAACCGCAATGTTATAAGAATACAGCTTCGTTTGAGAGCAAGGAGAAGTGAGAGTGCTGTAGGGACAGGTAGACAAAATGACAATAACCCCATACCTGTCTCACATGCTGACAGAACAAATGCACCGAAGTGTTAAATACTAACGTCAAAGGTACGAACGGTGATCTACACCCAACACGAATAAGCTTTCTTTTGGAGCACCTCTGAACAGTTCCAAAGCAAGCCATGAACTTGGCCACAGATAAAGCCTCAATAAGTTACAACAGATAAATGTGAGACCAATTACGTTCTGTGACCATAATGTAATAAAATTAGAAATTAAAGACAAAAGGGATAGAATATTCTCAGTTGAAGTTAATAAAAATTATATAAGAATTACAATGATTCAAAGCAGGATAGCTTAAAGATTCCATATGTTTAGAAACTTGGCCAGGTGCGGTGGCTCACGCCTGTAATCCTAGCACTCTGGGAGGCCGAGGCGGGCGGATCGCTCAAGGTCAGGAGTTCGAAACCAGCCTGAGCAAAAGTGAGACCCTGTCTCTACTAAAAAATAGCAAGAAATTAACTGGACAACTAAAAATACATAGAAAAAATTAGCCGGGCATGGTGGCGCATACCTGTAGTCCCAGCTAATTGGGAGGCTGAGGCAGGAGGATCGCTTGAGCCCAGGAGTTTGAGGTTGCTGTGAGCTAGGCTGATGCCATGGCACTCTAGCCCGGGCAACAGAGCGAGACTCTGTCTCAAAAAAAAAAAAAAAAAGAAAAAAAGAAACTAAATAATATATCATTGAATGGTCTTTGAGTTAATGAGGAACTCATGAAGGGAACTGAAAAATATTTATATGTGAATGAATACAAATGCTATATGTGGAAACAGTGGAACACAACTAAATGGTACTTTGAGGAAAATGTATTACTTTAAATATAGTTATCAGTCTCATCTTTATGATAGGATTGAAAAAATATATATGTATGTATTTATCAGGAAATAAAAATGGCTAAAAATAAGTGAGCGAGTCATTGAAATCACAAAGTCAGAAAAAGAATAACAGAGCGAATTGTAAGAAACAGTGGAAATCGGAAAGACAAGAGGTGAACAGCAGACAAGGACTGAGACACCACAGTGAAATTAATAAAACCCAAAGTTGGTTATTCATGCGACAGCAGAATTTTGGACAAAACTCATCAAGGAAAAGAAGCAGATGTGGATAACTTCTAATTTTTTTGCAAGTTATTTCAGATAATAGAATCAAGGAAAAGTTTCCCAGATAGTTTTACGAAGGTAGTAAATTTGGATTTCGAAGCCAGATAAGGACAAAACAGGAAAATTACATGCTCTTTTCACTCATGAGCACAGATGGGAAAGTCCTACACAAAATGCACGTGACTGTATTAAAAATAATACAGCATGATCAAGCTGGGTTTATTCCATGAATCCATCAGAAAATGTATCAATGTAATTCTCCACACTAGTAAAAATAAAGGAGAAATAGCATGTGATTAACATCAAGTAATGTAGAAAAAGCATTTGCTACGATTTGTTACCTATTTATGATACAAAGTCTTAGGAAACTAGGAGAAAGGAGCTTCTTGAACTTGACACAGTTTCCATGCCAAAAGTCTCAGCCACCAGCCAGAGCCGGGAGAGGGTGGGTGAGACCATAGGAATCCCCATTCTTCCTTCATGCCCTCGAGGCCCCTTTGAGATCAGAAACTAGACACTACTATTTCATGTAGTACTGGAGGTCCTTGTCTATGTGATAAAGAAAGAAAAAACAAAGAAAAGATGTAAGGATTAGAAGGGAGCAGATGAAATTCTCATTATTTGCAGGTGATGTGATCATTTATCTAGAAGGGCCACTGGAGTCAGCAGAATAACCATTGGTTAGAAGCAAGATCAGCAACATTACTGGATACAAACCCACGAAACCAATAGTATTTCTAGCACTTCTCTACATCTCCAATATCCCACTAAAAGAAGATATTAATGTTATTCACAGCAGCAAGATACAGAGTCCCTAGAATATGTAAGAATAAGCAGGGCATGGTGGCATGCACCTGTAACCCCAGCTACTGGGGAGGCCGAGGCAGGAGGATCACTTGAGCCCAGGAGTTCAAGGCTGCAGTGAGCTGTGATGACACCACTGCACTCCAGCCTGGGCCACAGAGCGGGACCCTGTCTCTAAAAAATTAAATAAATAAAAGCAGTTATTTAAGACCTCTTGGTAGAAAACTTAATAAAGACTAGAGAAGAGGATCTGAGCAAATAGGGAAATACACTGTCACGTAGGGTATCTCGTAGGTAGGGAATGTTGAAGGATGGGCATCCCCTCCAAATAAATCTCTCAGTGTAATGCAATCCTAATCAAAATCCCAGTTAGATATTCTCAAGAAATGAATAAAGATCTACAAATAAGAAAACGTCAGGGGAAAAAAAGGCTGGAGGGTATGCTTTTTCCCTACCAGATTTATAAAGCCATAGTAATAAAAAGCGTGGTACTGGCAGAAGAAAAGACAAACAGACACTGAACGGCAGAGGACAGAGAACCAGAAACCCGGTTATCCACGAGAACCTAGCGTGGGATAAATCAGATGCTCTGTAGATGGTGCTGGGGAAGACAGCTCTTTGCTTGGAGGAAAATAAAACTGGACTCCTACCTAACAGCACATGCAAGAGTGGCCTCTAAATGGATTAATGTAAACATGAAGATAAAAAGTGAATAGGAACAGAAGACAACATAGGAGAATGTTGTTGTGATCCAGTGCAGTAATAAAAGGCTTTTAAATAAAGTTTCAAAAGCACCAAACATAAACACCAACCCTCCCCTACAGAAAAAAAAAAAAACCTTGATGGATTTGACTACACTAAAATTAAGGAGTTTTATTTAATGAAAGGCACTTCGGCCCTCCATCTGCGCCGCGGAGCCTTGTTCCTATCGACTGACCCAAGTCCGAGAATTCTCTGCTCTGATCCCGTGCGGACTGCCCCCACCCCAGCTTTCTGTTCTTTGAAAACATTAAGAATAATGCCCCTGCATCAGTTTTTACTATAGCCAGTCACCTGTCGTGCCTGGAACAGGATTGCACTCACACTGCGCTTAGCCCCGGTAATCACGGGATGCTCATCTGTAAGCAGAGGGGAGCTGGTGGGCGAAAGCTCATGAACTCAAGGAGCACAACAGACACGTCACAGGTATGGATGGGCTCCCAAGAGCGACCGCATCATCCCTTGTGGGGCAGACCACAGTGCCTGTGTCTGGAAGCCAACCCTGGTGATCCTGAGAATTAATCATGCAGCCACTTCTGTGAAGCGGTCCCCCCGGAGGACAAATTTGCCGTGGGTAGTGAAGCACGACTCACTTCTGTCTGTTACTTCGAGTCCGAAAATGACTGGTGGGTAAGCAAGCACACTAAAAAGCCCATTCGCTCCACAGTCCTCAGCTCAGACTGGCATCCCAACAATGTTTCGCTGGCAGCAGGATCATGTGACTTCAAATGCAGAGTGTTTTCTGCCGGTTTTAAAGAAGGGATGAAAAGCCAGCTGGTACGCCCTAGGGCAGCAAGATGCCTTTTGGTCAGCTGATGTCAGAGTTTGGAGACAGGGGCACAGATGACTGGGTCCATGAGGTCAGCTTCTCTGCCAGCGGGAGCCGCCTGGCCTAGGCCAGTCACGACAGCACCGAATCTGTTGCTGATGCCTCAAAAGGTGTGTAGGCTCGGCTCTGAAACAGAGTTCCTGCCACTCCTGAGTGTATTGTTTGTCTCGGAGAACAGCGCGTGGCTGCTGGCCATGACTGCTGCCCAGTGCTCTTTAACTGCGATGACCTTTGTCTCCAAGGTAGACTTCCCAAAACAGAGCATCCAGCGCAACATGGACAAGAGGGCCCCGACCGAGGACCGCAGTACAGCCTTGGAGACGCTGCCCCAGAAGAGCATCACTCAGGTGTCCATTTATAAGGTGGACAAACAAGATTGTGGAAAATTTTGCACTACTGGCATGGATGGCGCCATGACAATTTGGGATTTCAGGACCTTAGAGTCTTGATAACGTGAAGCTGAGTGAGCCTCTGCCATACAGCAGGACAAATGGTGGCAGCTCTGCCACTGGACGGTGCAGAAAGTCAGCCCCAAGGAAACACTGCAAACACATGTCGTGTAAATATTGCGTGGTTTTGCTCGAGTATAAAACTGGTGAAAATGTTGGTTTTTAAAAGTAGCAGTGACTTTTGGGGGGGGGGGCTATTTCATTCCGTTCTTGACCAAAGCTTCCCTTTAAGTAGTTTGTTATGGAAAATTATCACACTAACCTAAAGGAAAGGGTGAGGGAGCTATGTAAATTGTCCACCAGAAAATTAAATTAAAATACTGAAAAAAACAATATACTTCAGGCAAAGTTAAGAGAGAATTGACAGACTAGGAGAAGGTGATTGTAACGTTAAAGCCAATAAGGAATTAGTGCCTGGAATAAATGAAGATCTCCTGCTGATCAACAGGAAGGAGACAGCAAAGCCAAAGAAAATGGTCCAAGGATAACAATTTCCAGAGGCGGAAAACAGAATTCAATGAGCACTGGAAGAGACGATCAAAATCCTTAGCAGTGCGAGGTGGAGGGGATGCGGGGCCAGAGAGAGTCCCACGGTGGCGGGAGCGCAGGGTGGGCTGGTGCAGCCCTTCGGAGGGCCGCCTGGCTCCGTTTTTTGCAAACCATGCGTTCCATACCTGGGATGCAGCAGCTGCACTCAGGGCGCGCAGCCCAACAAACGCACCACCTGCAGGAAGTGCCAGCGGAGCGTGAAGATAAAGGGAACACTTAAGCAGACACATACAAATAAGAGGGGGATCCACCCTGCCCAGGCCAGAGATAATAATGGACCATGAACCAGGAGTGCACTAATGTACTAATGTGTCCCCTCCCCCCAGGCATAAGCACCTGCAGTCCAACACACCAGGAAGAGTGGCCCAGGACCACCCTGTGACCGCGCTGTGGGAGGAGAGAGGGACAGGACAAGTTTCCAGGACCACGGAAACTTCCACAGCCCGCAGGGCACAGGAATGGAACACGGGGGGGCGGGGGGAACGCTCCGCACGCCCCAGCGCTCACAGGAGGCCGAGTCAGGCTGGTCTGACCGGGTCGCAGTGAGAGAAGTGAGAAGGGCATAGAGTTGGCATTGGGCAGTGTCCGGCAGGTGTGTGTTGGCCGGGAGGAGGGGGAGGACCACGGACAGCGGCTGTGGACAGCCCCTCACCTTCAATAGCCCAGACCCAGGCCCCAGCCTGCATAGCAGAGACCCCGAGGAGAGAAGGGCGGGAGCAGGAGGCGCCGCAGGGACAGGAGCCTCAGCGGGAGGCAGCGCGGCAGGTCTGGCCACACCTGGCAGGCCCTGGAGGGCCCGCAGGAGGAGGCCACTGTGCTGCCTGGTGTGAGAGAGTCAGTGTTGTTATAGTCCAGAACTCGAGAAAAGACCACCTTAACACCAGATTAGACCAGATTGATAAAAATTGGAGTTTATTCATCCGGCGGGGCATGCTCTCCACCCGCTCTGGGACAGGTTTTCAGAGAGCAGCCTCCACTCAGGAGAAGCCAGCCCTTTTTAAGGAAAAAAACCACACTCTAAAAATATCTAATTAAGCAAGCGCAGTTACAAAAGCAAAGAAAAGCATTAATCTTAGCTAAGACACGTTTATTATCTTGTTTCAGCACCATGGTGGGGGGTTGAAGCCTTGAGGTGAGTTTTTAGGAATTACTGATTGCAACTAAGGCTTAATTTGAAACAGGATGACTACGGTTAATCAAAACATATTTTACGTTTTGTGATCTTAGCCAGAGCCCATTCTACTGGGTACAAGAAGCATGTCAGGCGCCTCAGGGGCCCAGGGCATTTTGACCTTGGACCAGTGGCTATAACCGGTGGGCAGATGTGCTAAGCACCCCGCCCTTCTATTTCTTTTCTAAACTTAATCACCGCCCTTCTATTTCTTTTCTAAACTTAATCACTTTAGCAGGTGAGACGGCAGGTCTGGAGTCAGATAAGGGTCAGCTGAAACTTTTCTACTTTCTCCCTTAAGTAAGCAAAGGCAGTTCGAAAGCTAATGGCCAATTTTATTTTCTGCTTATGGCCCCTAGGCCCTAACAAGCGTGAGAGAGAGAGTGTGGACTGGTGAGGATCGCAGTGAGTTGTGAGTGCATGACAGCACGTGTGTGTTTGAGCGCGGGCGACAGTGAGTGGGTGAAAGGGTGGTGTGACGGTGTGTGTGGGGACGGGGTGGTATCTCGGAACCACTATGCACACCTTAGAAGCACGTAAAAAACAGCAAGCGCAGCCAGCGCGGCTTCCTCCCAACTCCCCGCATCTGGGTAAAGACGGTTCTTGCTAAAGGCCCGGATGCCCGTCGTCGCCTCCCGGAGTTTCCCGACAGACTCGGCGTAGGAGAGGAGACAAGCGTGCCCCAGCCCGGCAGACTGTCCCGACCGCCACCGGGTCTCCCCCCGATTCTCCCAAGGGCCCGTTGACTCTCCTCTGAGCGGCTACACACCCTGCCCGTCCCCTGCTCAGGTGCATCAGCCCCTGCACGTCACGCTCGGGGTATTGTCTTTCCCCGCGATGTCCCTGCACGTGATAACTCTGGACGCCTGTGCTCGCTCCCTCCGCCCGTGGCCGTCGGTCCAGTCCCAGGCCCGGCCGGCACCGGGGCGGAGGGCGTCTCCCGCCTGCCGTCGCTGCGGGCGCCCCTGCGAGGCCGGGGCGCGGCGGGGTCCGGGCGGCGGCGGTGGCCGTGACTCAGCATCAGGGGCGGAGCGGGGCGGGACCACCCCTATAAGGCGCGGGCCGCGGGGCCTGCGCCAGAGCGCCGCCGCCGCCGCCTGCGAGCCGCCAGTGAGTCCGCGCGGCCCGGCCCGCGTCCCCACGCCACCCCTCGAGCCGGGACGGGGATCCCAGGGGGGCCCTGGACGTCCCCGGGGCCAAGTTAGAGGCGCTCAGGGGGCCGGGAGCGCGGGAGCAGGGAGGGGGCCCGGGGAAGGGCGGGCGGCGCGCGCTCGGCCGCGATGCGCTGCGCAGGCGCTCACGGGCTGCTCTTTGTCTGCCGCAGTGCCGCCCTACACCGTCGTCTACTTCCCGGTTCGAGGTAGGAGCCGGAGCCTGGGAGGGAGGGGAGACAGGGGCGGGCGCTGCAGCCCATGGCCCCTCACCCACCCCGGGGAGGCCCCAGCCCCGCAACCCTCCATCCTGTGGCCACAAGCCCGGGCCTCCTTCCCTGGGCTCAGCTGTTCCACCATGTCCGATCCCTTCCCAGTATTTTGTTAAATCTTCGGTGGAGTCTCTGTTCCCGTGTCCCCTCCCCACCCTCATGACCCCTCCTCAGGTCGCTGTCAGGCTGGGTCTCTCCCGGAGTCCCCATGCCCCTGTCCTGTCACCCCCACATCAGGGCGCTGCGAGGCCCTGCGCATGCTACTGGCGGACCAGGGCCAGAGCTGGAAGGAGGAAGTGGTGACCGGGGAGACCTGGCAGCAGGGCTCACTCAAGGCCTCCTGTGTGAGTGACCATGCCCGGGCAGGGGGAGGGAGCTGAGCCTTGGGGGGCAGGACTGGGGTGGGGGCAGCCAAGCTCAGTGCCCCTCATGGAGCTGTGCCTCCCCCCAGCTGTACGGGCAGCTCCCCAAGTTCCAGGATGGAGACCTCACCCTGTACCAGTCCAATGCCATACTGCGTCACATGGGGCGCTCCCTCGGTGAGTCCTGAGGCCTAGCGGCCAAGGCAGGGGGTGGGTGGGCATCTGCCCTTTGAGCCCCTTCTGTTTAGGTCAAGCTGCCGTGTGGCCCTCTGCAGTTGGGGAAGCAGAGACACAGCCCAGATCTGCCTGCAGCCCTTGCCCTGTGCCAGGCTTCTCTCACCAAGTTCTGAGCACCTACTCTGTGCCAAGCTCGGCTGTGGCCCACAGCCAGCCACGTGGCCTGGGGGGGATCAGCCCGTGGTCGTGTGTTGATCAGGCGCCCGGTCACGCTATGTGCTCCCCCTGACCCCAGGGCTCTATGGGAAGGACCAGCGGGAGGCAGCCCTGGTGGATGTGGTGAACGACGGCGTGGAGGACCTGCGCTGCAAATACGTCAGCCTCATCTACACCAACTACGTGAGCACGGGCAGTGGGCGCGGGCACTGGGGTGGAGGAAGAAAGGGGCCTCTGGTGCCCTCACCCCACCCGCACGTGGCTCTGGCTGACCCGTCCCTCGTCAGGGTGCTGGGCTGGAGCTGGCTCTGTGCTGGGGGCCAGGGGCTGTTGTGGACAAGGCACTACCCTCACCCTGCCTGGGGGCAATGGTGCAAGGACAGAGACACCAGGGAGAGGTGGATTCTTACCGCCTGGGGTGGTGGGGAGGCTTCCTGGAGCAGCCATAGGAGCGGGAGGATCTATAGCCAGTTTCTGGAAGGAGGTGCTGGCACTTTCAGAAGAACAAAGTATATGCAGACACAGAGCACATTTGAGGACCTGGGACCACTTTAGCAGAGGCAGAGTGTGCCCGTGTGCAGGCCTGTGTTCGGGGTGTATGTGTAGATGGAGATGCGTGAACAGCCGGCTCAGGTCCTGAAGGCCTTGAACCCACTGGTTTGGATTGTCCTGAGGGCAGTGGGGCATGGAGGAGTCTACGCAGGGCTCTGTCCGAATGCGAGGTCTAGGAGGATCTTCCAGAGGAGCCAGCTCTGAGGCTTTTGCAGTAATCTGGTAGGAGGTCCTGGCAGGGACAGAAAAGCAGAATGGAGGGGAAAGGAATTAGCAGCTGCAGTGAAAGGATTTGGGACCAGCCTGGTGTGGGGGGTGAGCAGAGGGGTGCCTGGGGCTCCAGTCTCTGGCTCAGTGGGTCGTGCCATTCACCAGTGGCCAACAGAAGGAGGGGGCCTCAGGGGCAGGGCAGGGCTGAGGGATGGGGGATGGGGGGTAGGAGGAAGATGCACAGTGGTATCTCTCCGGCAGGAGGCGGGCAAGGGCGACTATGTGAAGGCACTGCCGGGGCAGCTGAAGCCTTTTGAGACCTTGCTGTCCCAGAACCAGGGAGGCCAGGCCTTCATTGTGGGTGACCAGGTGAGCATCTGGCCCTGTCCTGCCCTGTCCTCGCCACCCTCTTACAGATGGACACAGGTGTGAGCCATGCATTCAGCAAAGTGGGGCAGGCCTGGGGGATGGCCTCAAGCCCCCTCCCCGCCAGTCCCCAGCCCCGCCTCCAGCCTGCTCCCACCTGCTGAGTCCCCGGTCCCCTGCCTTGCAGATCTCCTTCGCTGACTACAACCTGCTGGATCTGCTGCTGATCCACGAGGTCCTGGCCCCCGGCTGCCTGAATACATTACCCCTGCTGTCGGCCTACGTGGCGCGCCTCAGTGCCCGGCCCAAGCTCAAGGCCTTCCTGGCCTCCCCCGAGCACGTGAACCGCCCCATCAACGGCAATGGGAAGCAGTGAGGGCCTGGGGGAGGCAGAGCCTGCTTGCCTGCCTTTCCACAAGACCAATAAAATTTCTAAGAGAGCAGCTCTGCTGTGAGCACTGTGTTTCCTGGGAAGGGGCTCTGGGACCCTCTGGGCTCAGGCTTGGCAGGAAGGCAGGGCAGAGGGCTGGGAACCTTAGGTCCTGAAGCACAATTGGAGTGTCTTGCTGGAACCCTCAACCCCATCTGTGTTTACTAAACCTCAGAAACAGGAAGAGGAGAAAAAAAAACCAGGAAGAGAATTAACTTTGGTCACCGTGTTCTGGAGGGCCCCAGAGGGAGAAAAGTTTCACATATAAACATGTTTTCTTGTCCCAGCAGATGCCTCCCACGGTGGCTCACTCCAGGACAGGGGAGCTGAGGGGTTCTGGGCTGACGGGGGGCATGAGAGAAGTTCCCTGTGTTGGGACTTTGGTGGATGCACTGGGTAGCTCTGAGCAGCCTGGGCTGGGTCGGCGGGAGGGTGTGGGCTGTCCTGGCTTCCTGCTGATTAGTGAAGGTTGGTGCATGCTAGGCATGCAAGCAACACCGGTTTATTAGGGTTCTCCGGAGAAGCAAAACCAGTAAGATATTGTAGGAGAAGCAAAATTTTCCCTCTGTCCCTTTAAGGTTTTCTGGCTGGGACTGAGAATTAACTTAAGACAGATTAGCAGGAGAGAACATTCAAATGTATTTAATACAGGTTTCACATGGCATGCGGGCCTGCATAAGGATTAAGACCCAAAGATGCAGTTACAGTTGAACACTCATATACTGAGTTGGACAAAATGGTAAATTGTGAAAATATGACAAGGCTAACGGGCTTGGGCTAGGGTAGTTAATTGGGTAAAGAAGTAAGTGACTAGGTTAACTTAATAAGATTTGTTTGTACAGATTTCCCATCTTTGATAAGAATGATACTTTCCGGCCGGGCGTGGTGGCTCATGCCTATAATCCTAGCACTCTGGGAGGCTGAGGCGGGAGGATTGCTCAAGGTCAGGAATTCAGAACCAGCCTGAGCAAGAGTGAGACCCCGTCTCTACTAAAAATAGAAAGAAATTAATTGGTCAACTAAAATTATATAGAAAAAATTAGCCGGGCATGGTGGTACATGCCTGTAGTCCCAGCTACTTGGGAGGCTGAGGCAGGAGGATCGCCTGAGCCCAGGAGTTTGAGGTTGCTGTGAGCTAGGCTGATGCCATTGCACTCTAGTCCGGGCAACAGAGTGAGACTGTCTCAAAAAAAAAAAAAAGAATACTTTCCTTCTGGTATAGGGAGGGTATCTCTCACATGGGAATTTCATCTCTCGCTCTTAAGAAGTGCCAGAGCCAGCTGGCGACGTGTGGAGCCTGGAGTTGGGGGGTGAGGATGAGAAAAGAAAGAGACAAACAAAGATGGGGACGGGAGGACAGCGTCTCTGTGGACAGCCGCGCCAAGTTTATTTTTAAGCTATATTTATACAGGTATCAGGTGGAAAATTCTATTACAGAGAAATGCCTACATGCTAAAGCCCACATACCCAATTATACAAGAGTCATAAATCACTTTACAAGACCTTTGTTAAGTAAACCCTAATACAATAGCTATTATTCCAAACTCTATTTCCTTGAGCCCATGACCCCCAAAGGTAAAGGTTTCTATGCTATGATTAACTTTATTACCTATTCTTGTATAGGGCAAGGACAATTCAATCAACTCTCTTGTGTTCAGGTCTCCCAGGGTTAATCCAAGATTGCCTCTACTAAATGACTAACTTGTTTGACTATTCAAGCTTGAGACATAAAACATTCTGCTATTGGTTAATTATTCCATTCAAGCCAAGCCTGCAGTATAGAACATTTAGTGTAAAACAAGGTGGGAGAAGAGAGCTACGTCATGAGGTAGCTGCTTCGTCACTTTTCCGTCAAGGACTCCAGCATGCCGGACAGCACGCACACCCCAAGACTCCTGCGTTCAAGACAGCTTGCCACAAAGAAGAAGGAAGGTCAGAGCGATCTTGCACCTGCCTGTTTTCCAAGTGTCTTTCTCTCAAGATAGTCGGTATGCCAGGGCGGCATACCTTAGGGTGGCCTGTCCAGAACCCCTTCATGTGTCCCCATCTGAAACTTCCCTAGAAGTCTCACATGTTAAAAGCTGAGCTGGTGGCTGTGGAGAGAAGAATTGCTTTAGTAACTGGGAAGAATTAGAATGGGAAGAATAAACAAAACAAAATTCAGCACATTTCACCATATTTCCATAAACCAACCTCGTGTCCCTGGGAATAGGTGCAGTAAAGAGGCTGAGCCTCATTTATCTTATCTGATGGAGAGTGTTTACCTTGTTCTTTAAAAGGCACAGATTAGCTTTTTGCCCTGAGCAATTTGCACAGAAGCATGTTCTTCACTGATGCTCTCAGAAGCTCCTCCTCGTTGGGCTCTCAGTGTGTCCAGGGCATGGCGATTTTGGAGTACAACAGACACTGAATTACTAACTTATTGTTGGAGTGCTTCCAATGTTTGCATAATAATGTTGAACCCTTGTTCTATTATTATGGAACGATTTAAGATTGCCTTTTTATAAGTTCCAAATGCTGGCGAAAGGGATCTCCATACTGAAAGAACTTACTGCACTGGGGAATGAGTTTTGTGGGTGTCGGGGCAGAGCCAGTTATGTTTTAGTCTTAACCATCCCCTGGCCGCACTTGTCCCATCTGATGGGAGATAAGTGCAAGCCAAAAGGTCAAAAGAAAGGGGCACAGGAAGTCCATTTGGGCCCAGTATTTAAGCTGTCTGAGAATTGTTCGGTGCCCTTTTGTATCCATTTGTCTTTTTCAGATTATTATCTGCCTGATAATATCAGTCACAGCTAAAGATAGGTTTATAAATTGTGTAGGGAAAAAGGAGTCGCTTTTGGCTGCATATTTTGCAGCCCTGTCAGCACTATCATTCCCTAGAGTTGTAGTATCAGTCTTTTTAGTACAGGCTGCTCAGGGAACCACAGTAATTTTTCCAAGGAGGTGAATAGCCTGTGTCTCAGTCCATTTTGTGTGGCTGTAACAGAATACCTGAAATCGGGTAATTTATAGAGACCGGAAATTTATTTTCACTGTTCTGGAAGCCGCAAAGTCCAAGATCAAGGCACCAGCAGGTTCAGCCTCTGGATTGCAGATAGCATCTTGTTGCTGTGGCCTCCAGAGAGGAACGTGGTGTTCTCACATAGCAGAAGAGCAGAAGCCAGTGAACCCACCCAAGCCCTTCTCACCGTGGCATTAATCCGTTCATGAACGTGGAGCCCTCACAACCGGAACGTCTCCCATTAGGCCACACTTCCTGACATTGTTGCAGTGGGGATTAAGTTTCCAAGGCATGAACTCTGGGGGACACATTCAGACTGTAGCAGCCCGTAATAGGGCAGCAATTATATTTATATCCCATTGGCAATAGGAGTAGCAGCAGAGGTTAAGAATTCATGGGATTTCCAGATTATGCCAACAGCATGGCAGACTCCAAAAGCATATCTGGTCAGTATAAATAGTGACAGTTTTTCCTTTTGCCAGCGTGCAAGCTCTAGTAAGAGTTATGAGATCAGCAGCTTAGGCTGACTGTTTAGTGGGCACAGATTATGCCTCAGGTGTTTCATGTTGGGAAAATATGGCATAGCCAGTTATTATGTTTCCCTGGAAATGTAATCTATAGGCACTGTCAGGAAATATAAGTAGATCTGGGGTGTTTAAGGGGTTTCTAAAAGGTCCTCTTGGGACTTTGAGACCATTTCTGTGGCTGAAAGCAATGATGTGGAATGCAATGCAGCTCTGCATCATCAGAGAGGGCAATAGAGTGGTGGGATTTTAGGTGTTATGTTGACATAAGATGATGGAGGGAACGGTTAATGAGGCCGGTTCATAGGCGGTCGATCTGTCATCATGTAGAGAGGTGCTGTGTCTTATGAACTTGTAAGACAGCAGATGCAACATGAGGAATTATTTCAAAATTCTAAATTGGGAGGCCATTAGACTGGGGTGGCTCTGGCACTTTAAATCCTTATGTAAACAGTAAAATGAAACTAGAAACTGTATCAGTCAGAAACTGCCAACTAACCTCTAACTTAAGATTTTTCCACTCCTACCAATCAAAATTGCTTTCCTTGTATTGCTTTTGTAAACACATTATAAAAGTTTCACCTCTTACCCTTCTAAGAGAAGTGCTAGCCACCTGTGGTGTGGTGCTGCCCCAATTTGTGTATCACTGAATGCTCAAATAAACTCTAAGAAATATACTTAGGTTTATGTTTTAACAGATCTGGTGTCAGAAGTGGGATACAAAGGAGCCCCCACCCCCCAAATGATGACCCCTGGAAGCAATGAGCAAATAAGCATAGGTACCCCAGTGAGCCCCTTGCACTCTGTTTCTCACTGCACATTTGTTCTTAGTGGTCGTCACTGGTAACTCCCAGGAAAAAGAAAGTCACTTTTGTCCTAAAATAGAGTGACTGATTATTCCACAACAGGAAAGAGGAAGAGTATAGACAACTACATGGATGCAAAAAGATTATAAAAGGTTTGTGAAAAAGAAATTTTGAAAAGGGAATTTCCTATGTGATCAAGCTGGCTAAGATTGGATGAGTTCATTTATAAAATTTTATTAAAATTAGCTTTAGTGGTACACTAATGCAAAACTGCAATTTGGTCTTCTCTGATAAAGTGGTAAAGTTTGTTATAGTATGAGTCTGATAATATGAAGGCTTTTCTTTACCCTTTTAAGTAATCTTCCTTCAGGGTAAAAAAAAGAGATTCTGTCTTTTAGCAAGGTAATTTCTTGTGCTTTATGTTGTCTTTTATTAGGTCTTTTGATTATTTAAGAAAAGTATCCTTTCAGGGTGGTTTTATTTTTTTTTTAACAACTATGTAACTTTTCTGGTTTTGGCTTTAGTGGTTTTCACAATGACTGGTTATCCTGATTAATTGAGTGCTTTAAACCTTTGATATTTTTGACAAACTTCCCAAGATTCAAATTCTAGATTAAATCTTTTGATCTCAAACTAAGTTTGGAATGTTTCAAAGGGCTCTTGGAATATCTAAAAGGATTTACAAAAAGAGAGATATTAAACTAATTAGGCTTATTCGATATGTTAAATTATATGGAAATCATTATTAACTAAGAAATGATGTTTAACTTTCTATGACTTATATTTATATGGATATGTTATTAATATGTGTTCAGGTTTTTATCCATGGCTGTTCTAAGTTTTGTCATCCACAGACACTTATTGTTTTACTTTGATACTTCTCCTAAAGCATTTGCTTCTTCAAGAAGATTCACAGAAAGGACTCTGATAATTATAGATTTCTGATAACTTTAAGATTACATCCTTGGACGGGGTAAAAATTTCCAAAACTCTGATGAAGAAACTGGTGGCTTTGTGAAACTGCTACCCCATGATCAAGCAGAACAAGAATTAGTTACATAGGACTAAAATAACTGATGAAGATAATGTTTTCATGCCTTTTTATCTGAAAATTTTCTGGGTTTTTATTTCAGTGTTATTTTTTCCAGATCTAAGGAAAATTTTGCTTTTTTCTCTTAAGCTATCTATACATTACATCAAGATGGTAACATATACTTTTATAAAACAGAATTGAAACATTTAACTTTTTCTTCCCACCTGATCCCTCCACATATCAGAAACTATTAGTAACTATTTTTCATTTTCAGGTCAATATAATTATTTGCATAAGTTCAATAAAAATAAGTTCTTTTTATAAGAGATAGAAAAAATTAGCTAGGCATGGTGGCGCATGCCTGTAGTCCCAGCTACTCCGGAGGCTGAGGCAGAAGGATTGCTTGAGCCCAGGAGTTTAAGGTTGCTGTGAGCTAGGCTGACACCATGGCACTCTAGCCCGGGCAAGAGAGTGAGACTCTGTCTCAAAAAATAAAAATAAAAATATAAGAGAACACAAATGAAACTACTGGTTATATGACCAAGTCTTTCACTGGCATATCATATTTGAGAATGAACATCTGAATACCTGTCTTGAAAGGTTCCCAGCCATACAATGAGTAAAAATGTCACTTCCTGGTGGGCCCAGGAACCTCAAGGCATTTTAAGGACCTCAAGAGAAGAATTCACTGAAATCTATAGGTATCACACACGCAGCATGACGGCAAGCCCTTCATATGCCTTGCTTGGCTTGAGAGTATTTTTTAAAAAGTCCAATCTGAGATTTCACATGGAAACTTTCAGCATGTATGTGGTCAATCACTTTTATTTTATTTTTTTAAGAGAGAAGGTCTTGCTGTGTTACTCGGGGTGGAGTGCTGTAGCTATTCACAGACGTGACCATAGTGCATGACAGCCCTGAAATCCTGGGCTCAAGTGATCCTGCCTTAGCCTCCCAAATTGCTGGGACTACAGGCACATTCCAGTCTCTATTCTTGCTGCCCTTATGTAAATAATCAGGCCATGTCTAATGAAACTAGGCCTATTTTGCAAACAAATTGGTCTTTTTATTTTTTGGGACAGAGTCTTGCTCGGTTGCCCGGGCTAGAATGTCATGGCGTCAGCCTAGCTCACAGCAACCTCAAACTCCTGGGCTCAAGCGATCCTCCTGCCTCAGCCTCCTGAGTAGCTG
>CAUYRT010076975.1:0-22419 GCA_963574885.1 Lepilemur ruficaudatus
CTCAAAAACTGATTCATGTGATTAACTGTACACCTCGGTAAATTCACTGAAAATCATTTAATTGTACACTTAAAATGGAGTGTTGGTTGTACGTAGATACAGTTGGAGCACTATGTATGTATTCTCTGGACTACTTTGACAGAGTAAGTTTTTGAATGTAACAAGATAAGTCAACTTGAGTGGTAATGTATTTTGGGAAATCAGCTCACTACAAATTGTGACTGTAAACATTGTACTGTAAATGTTTTGTAGTTTTCCCCCAATAAAAAAAAAAAAGAATAACTTGTAAGATAAAAATTTAATGTAACTTTTCATTTTTTAAAATGAAGTCTTTCCTTCTTAAATTAACTAGATCCACACATTTTATACAGATATCATGAAACAGAGAATGTATTGGAGTAGGGTACGGCTGTAGATGAGAGAGGAAAATTTACAGCAATACCTGTAAGAAGGGATGAGTCTTTACCAGGGTTGTAGCTGTATAACTATGGAGGAGAACAGACGGATTGAAGAACTTTTAGAAAAAGTTGGCATGACTTGTGTGATTAACTGAATGTGGAGGGAAAGGGTAATTAGGAGCAAAAAGTCTAGGAGGACAACTTGGACAGTGGCATTTTCATTGATGAGATACAACATGAAATGTAGCAAGGAGAAAAGTATTTGGGAGAGATTATGATTTTTAGCTGGAGTGTTTTGACTTTTTAGATCAGGACTTTTTGGATGTATAGCAGGTAAGGAAACATACATTCTGCAAACTGTTATTCATGAAGATATCTTTCTTAAGAATATTTTAGCAAGCTTCAGAGACCATGTGTGTTTTCTTTAAGGGGCATAGCTGGGTTGGCACTACTGGATTCACACTGGAGTAAAAAATGTGTATGATTTAAAGTAAAAATATCAATTCAACTGTGTTCTGCCACTTCCCAGCAATTTGACTTCAGCAAATCAAATCTGTTTCCTCACAGGGTTATGGTGAAGACTAAATGCATGAACATGTCAAAACAGTTTCTGACGTGTAACAAATGCTACATCAAGTTAGTCCCCCTTTCTTATTGGAAATATTCTCATTTATCTTTTTTAGTTTCTTCTATGGCTGATCGCTTCTCTCTCTCTCTTTATTATCACCACGCGGGTAAGGAACCTCATCATCTATCCTTTAAACCTGTGGTCCCCAACCCCCCGCCACAGATTGGTAACAGTCCACGGCCTGCTGGAGACTGGGCTGCGGAGCTCCACCGCCCTTCCCAAGCTCCGCCCACGGCCGTGGAAACATTGTCTTTGATGAAATTTACCAGGGGCAGCGGTGAGCCAGTGAAGCTTCATTTGTATTTATAGCCTCTCCTCGTAGCTCGCATCACCGCCTGAGCTCCGTCTCCCTGCCGCCCTCAGTGGAAAAATTGTCTTCCATGAAACCAGTCCTTGGTGCCAAAAAGGTTGGGACCGCTGCTTTAAACCATTCTGAAGAGTGTCTTGGCCTCTTGGCCTCCATTTATTCAATTTATTCATGCAACAACTGTATTTAGCAAGCTTTATGGTGAATTAGTTATTGCTTTAGACACTGGGCACATAGTCGTGATGCTTCCAATTAGTATGCCACACTGATATAAGATTGTTTTAAAATTCAAAACTAATTATTGTTACATGACAGATTAAATACCTCCTATGTCTTCACAGTGCCTGCAAGTTAGGATCTAAATTCCTTAGCCAGGCACATAAAGATTTTCATAATCAGCCTCCAGTCTTCCTGTCTGACCTCATCTACAGCCCATTCTTAAACTTCCAGGTATCCTCCCCAAACCTTCAGGTATCCTGCCCTTTAGTTTCATACTTTACATACTTTACTTCACATGCCTTACTTTCTCCAAATATCATTTCTTCAGCAGAGAATTCTTGACTTTTTTGTGTTTTTCATATTTAAAATATCTGCAATTCTACCATTGTACTGGAAAAAATCTAGTTGGTCTTTAAATTGCACTAGTTCTTTTTAGTGTTTCCTGATTTCCACTTTTGACTAGCATGACTGTTTATTTTGGATATGTATTCCCAGAGCACTTTATGATAAACTCTTATATTTTCTGCCCTTTTAAGAATTAATATTATGAAGCAGCAGACCAGAACGTGTACTCTCTGCTGGCAGCCAGCTCCCAAAAGGAAACGAGAGCTGAAAGCTCATCGATTTATATCAAAATCACCAATTAAGTTATGTCTTCTCTCCAGGGAAAGTGTTATGCTAATGGATGTTTCTCCACTTTGAAACAGGAACAGTGGGAGAATAAATATTTGTCCCTGTGTCCAAAGCCTGCTCAGTTGTAGGTTTCTGCAGAATATCAAGGTAGAGACATCTAGTTGGCAATTAGAAATGCTTGCCTGGACCTCAAAAAAGAGAGGACTTGGAACAATCTGTTGGGGATTAATTTGTAAGACTATTCTTTGGTAGTTAATCAAGTAATTATTATATTTGAGATGATCTAGAGATAGAATTACTAGGTCAAATAGAAAGAAGTCAACAACAGAAAAATCACAATTAAGGACCTACAGAGTAAAAGCAGCTAGAAAAAGGAGGGAAGGAAGGAAGGGAGGGAGGGAGGAAGGAAGGAAGGAAGGCAGGGAGGATAAAAAAGGAAGGAAGAAAGGAAAGAAAGAGAGAGAAAGAAAAAAGAAAATAACAAATGTTTAAGAATCAAAGAGAGTCAGACTGTAAAAGCTGGGGATGGGGCTCAAAGGGAGACATGGTCAGTCATATTAAATGCTTGGTAAATGAGGAAAAGTTTCAAGGATCAGGAAGACCTGGGCATGATAACAGTAGGAGCTACTGGAGACAAAGAAAGTAGCACTGTACAAGATAGAGGGAAAAATACACGGATTTTACATTGAGAGGAAACAGAAATGGTATGGCGATGGGGGCAGAGCCCAGATGTACAACATTAGCTTTAGAAAGAAGTAGGAAGACCGGAAAGATTTAAGAGCAGGTGAAGAGATGATAGTGGTTGGGAGGAAACTTGAGAAAGAACATGCTGTTAGCTGTGTTTATTTTTGGTGAGGCAGGAAAAGGGTCATCTGCTAAGTGTAAAGGGCATGAGGATGAGAGGAAAGTTTGGGGAAAGTCTTGGAACATCTGTGGTGGAGAATGGAAGAGGACCATCAAGGGATCCAAGTTTGGGAGTGATGATCCTCAGGTAGCCTGAGTGTTTAGATGTTTCCCTGGGGAATTTAAGAGATGATCCACAAGAGGTATCATGTTCACAAGCTCAAGTGTAAGTGTGCACTGGGATTTTCTTTTTCTTTTCCTTTTTTTTAACCTATTTTTATCTCTTAATAAAGAACAAAACTAAAACTTTTATTTCTGAATTGCTACAGCCTTTGCCCCTGAAAAAATCTCTGTGCTCTGCAGAATAATGTAAGGCTTTAGTCAAACATCTGCTTTTTATTTATCTTTGTTTATTTAAGTCTCCACTTTATTATTTTATAAACAGTAGCACAGATAACGAAATTATAGATGGTTATTTTTGTTGGAGGAGAGTTTTAAACAGTGCTCAACAGGAATAAAACATTTCAGCTGTCAGGAAAAGTTATAAAATCTCCTCTTTTGAGAAAATACTGATGAATTTTCATTTACTCAAGGAGAAGAAAACATCGTTTTCTCTCATTTTTACTTATACACGATGGCAGGGGAAGGTTATCAGGAGCATTTGAGGCATTTGATAGTACAGACTTGGTGATAGCATGGGTATGAGAACTGCTTCTATGCTGAAATCTAGAAGAGGGATTAATCGGTTATGGGACCAAGCTTCCACCTGGCGATATTTACAGGCTGATAAGGATGCACTGGGGTTTCCAGATAAAAGTAATTACACTACCATTTTAGGATTTTCTACACATATATTTGGGGTGCATTGTTTTTCACACTCCTGTAGTTTCCACAAGGAAGGCTGCTCCCTAATATTTCCTAGTCATGAGCTATTTCTTTCAAGGATGTTGAATAAATTACCTGATTGATGAGTTTATTTATGAGAAAAATTAGCATATGTGGCTCTGCTTTTTGTTCCCACTTTTTTTCTAGGGACCCGTCATTTCATCTGTGACCAAAGTTGTAACAGGTGAGGCCATCATCCAGTATGGCCTGAAGTTGTTCTCTTCCTGGGACTAAATAAACACATGAGTCTAATTTTGAGGTTCGGGATTAAAAAGGATCATGATTGCTGCACACTTAAGCTATATCCTCAAACTTAGTCTTTTTTTGGTCATAAAGGTGGTATTTTGCTCTCATCTACAGATTTTTTTGTCTCTCTTGGTGGAATCAAAACTCAGGTGGGGAGAGGTTTGCTGTCAGTTGAGGATTAAGATTAGTTACTGTCCTTCACTAGAAAAATGTCTTGATTTTAAAGCAGACAGCTAACGTTTATATAGTACTTAACAATCATCTCTATACTGTGATTTCACAGTATTTTGCTGATATCTTTACTATGTAATTTATCTCATTGCTAATATTATTAATTTATGTATTTGTTATTCATCTCTATGCTCAGGTCTCAGTCCAGTGAGTGACATATAATAGATGCTTAATAAATAATTATCTATGGAAACAATAAATGAATGGAATTTAAACAATTTTAAGAATATCAATTATGTTTCTTATAACTTTAATTTATAATTAACCAAATATAAAACATGATATCTAACTAAAAATTATAACACTAAGCATTTGGGAGTTCTTCTGTGTAATATATCACATTTTGAAGGACAAAACATTTTATATTTTATGACTAACTTGTTATTTTATGAGTATTAAGAGTAAATCTGCATTTAAAAATGGTCATTTTCATTAGATATACTGATCAAAATATAGCAGGGATAGAAAATCGTGCTATTTAATACCCAAAGGGGATAAAAATTGGCATGGAAATCAGAGGCAGCATGATGACCATAGTACAACTACTTTTTTTGTTTGTTTTTAGCAAATAAATGCCATCACTAGGTGGAATGGAATCGTTCATAGTTTAGGATCTATTCATATTTAGAGCTAGAAATTAACCATAGAAAATATGGATAAAATACAACTGGGTATAAAACTTAAGAAAACTTTTAATGATTTAAAAGGCAAACTGATACAAATCATCATGTTTCTGAGTTTGAAACTATGTAGTTTAGAACCTTTAAAGAACTAAATGGCTTTCTAATGAAAGCTACACACATATGAACACAGAACATTTTGAACGGCCTTGTCACAGAGGACTTTCGGTGCCATGTAGTTAGGCCAAGGAAAGTCAATTTGGAAAATATTATAGTAATGAGACTAGAAAGGAGTTTTCACTTTATTCGAATATGAAGCCATTAAGCCATATGAAGTCACCCCTGAGACTTATGTCTATGTTAGAAAAATTTCTCAATCAGTTAACATTAAATTTCAGGGCCTACAATTCTGATATTTACTAAAACACACTCTTTCCTAAAACCAATGTGGAAAATGAAGAGGTTAACATTAATATGACTAAGAGATACTGAAGTTATGAAGTCTTGTAAATATATTTTTCAGTGCAAATATGTATTATATTATTGGACGTAGACATGCACAATTCACACAGCTAGTGTTTGCTCTTGAAAACTTGTAGTAATATTTTCATGAGTCTAATATTAAGTAAGCAAATTTTAAAAAACTATGTATATGCTCAATCCATTATTATAATAGAAACTTTTGCTTTAAGTTTTGGCATTGTTTGGTGGACTTAACCTATGTCATAACAAGGTGATCTACTCTTCATGTAAATTTTACAACTTCTTTGTTTACTACATATAATCCTTCCATACATATTACAGAAAAACACAAAATTTTTCAATTGTACTGGTAAGTATTTGGAAATTGATTTATCCATCTTGGGAAAGAAGTGTGAATATGATCAAACATCCTTTTACAGAAAAATGGCAAATTACTATTTTCATAGACAACTGGTTAGTGGTTATTTTTACCCAAATACTTTAAAGGATATTTAAACTCATAGTTTTAGATTTGAGTGAAACACTGGATATTCTGAAACAAATTTATAAGATTAATATTTATTTTAATTACTTTATTAAATATAAAACTACACGGTCAAACAAAAGAGAAAAATGTCATAGGCATTAAGAGCTATTGCAGAGAGTATTTATTTATTTCTCATGCCAATGGCAAATTTATGCTTTTTATTTTCTATAACAACATATGGCCCAACATTCCTGGGACCAATGCTCTCAGAAGTGCTAGGAGCTTCTTGATAAAGTGTAATTTTTGTAAACCAGTTTGAGCAGCTGGATTTGGAAAGAGTTTGTAAGATTCTGAAAAAGTATAATCATCCTTTCCTAACTGGTGATATAATAAATCATTTATTTGTGGCAAGACACACATTTCCCTAGTGCTTTTAGTTTTCCATAATGAAAACTCTAAATCTTCCCTTGTCTTTCTTAGAGATTTAATGTTTGCTAGAAATGGGTTGGACTGTTTAAGATTTTTTAAAACCATAGAAATTTCAAACTAGTACGTACTTTTCAACGTTATAATTATGTAAGACAAAGAAGAAATCTGGCACAGTATATCTTTTAATAATATAGTTCCACAAAAGTCACATTCATTTCTTTACAGAATTGTTAATGGGGTTCATTTTTATTCATAAAAAATAATTTTTCATCAGTACGTAACCCTGGCAAAAAACTCCACATATTTTCTGCACTTGTCATACTGACACAAGTTAAATAACAAATATATCTAACTTGCTTTGAAGTGCTTTCCTTCTAAGAATTTATTCTCCCTAAATACAGAATTTTGTAATAGTTCAGAACCTAATTTGTTAAAATTAGTTCCTTATATGTATTTCTCAGTATCAAAATAATTAAAATATTAATCTCGCTTAATTTTTTATCTTAAAATGGGATTTGGACCATTTTTATAGAAGTATAAATTGATGTCTTTCCTTTCCTTTGTAATTCATTAGCTCACAAGGACTTTGACTTTCTAAATTTGTTATAAAACAGGAAAATAATTCTCAAAAGGTCAAAATTTTTCCATATATTTTCTAAATTGGCTTAAAGATTTTAAAAAAGTGTCTAATCTATCAAATAGATAGCAGTTCTGACTAATTTAAATATGCATGCTACATTATCAAAACTAGTTGTCACATATTTAGGTGAAATATATTTATAACTCCAGAGATTATAACAGAATTTTCTCATGTATAATCTTATAATTTTTTCATTTAGAAAAATCAAATCCTAAAGCGTGGGTTTACAAATAATGGGTTGCTTGTTTTACTAAAGATAAAAATGGTGTCTATTCATTATACATAGTTTCTACATAATTTATATCACTCACTGTTGAAGCATACACTTCACATAAATTTTGTGTTCTCTACCAGGGTAAACCATCACAACTTAAATTAAAAACCTTCTCATATTATTCCTTAATCTCTAATTATTTCATGATCTTTAAAACTTCTACATGACCAAGAGAATCTTCACATTTCCTTCAGTTTGACAAAACTTTGGACAAGTTTCTTCCTGACTATAGGCCCTTGACTTCCCTTTTCTTTGAGCATTTACTTTAGAAAACTTGCAACTGTAAATTCCTTCTCTGCCCCTTTGAGATATAAATCTTCTATCTCCTAGGAATGTCCTTCTCATGGCCTGGGAGCCATTTCTTTGAAATGTAATCAAGGAAGATAGTGCCCCCTGTGGGAGGGCAGGAGCCTAACTTTCATATGGGGCAATTAGCAAACACAGATGACCTAGTCACGATGGCCACCCTCCCCTCTCAAGTCCTCCATTAGCTTTTCCATTAATTTGTTCCAGCATTTAAAAATACTCCTGCCTTTTGTTTCAACAAAGTTGAGATCATTTTCTTTCCCTTCACTATTATAGTCTCAAATAAAGTCTTTTTGCCTATTTAATTGTTCTAATACAATTTTTCTTTTACACCCATACCCAGACTTTGTACCCTGAAATGAAATGATGCAGGGCTTGAAATATATGGGGAATAGTTAACCTGCTGTCATTGTTACTTCCTGGGAAGTCACAAAACAAAGTTGTAATTTGGTCACAAAATTACTCTATGGATGTTGTTGATGATGCAAACATTTTGTAACTACAGGAGAATTTTAGTTTTCCATTAGGTGTGAACTCAAGGAAGAGAAATATAAAGAACTTAGATTTGAAGAAATATTGCCACATACATATGTGGTATATTGTATAAATCCTGAACCCAAAGACAGAATTAAGTTTGTTGTCTTTCATGTCTTGTGAAATAATGGATTACAGCATGATGTGTTTCATGAATGAATTGTTTATTTTAATTTTATGTCCTCATGGGAAGAGTTAAGTTTAATTGTGATAACATGAGAATTTAAAAACTAAAAGGTGCTATGGCATCATTTTACTCAAATTAGTGGGTTTTTTCCCCATTTATTCAATCTGACTCAATAGGTTTTAAAATTTAGATGGACAATAAGTACATTGTAAATTCAAGGTATAAAGGAAATAACCTGTAGAAAATAAAAAGTTTCCACATATCCTTGTATCCCTGATCCAGGATTTCAACTTTTAGAATAAATTTTAGCCTGTGGATATATTTACCCATAAGCACAAAGACATATGTCACAGATGGCCATTGTAATTATTTTTTGTAAATCTAAAACAATAGAGGAGAATTTACTGAAAATATTATAGATTCATATAATGGAATGAATACTAAACAGGCACCAAAAGTAAAATAAGATAGAGTGCATAATAGATTGCATGTGCTGGTACATTATTAAGTCAAAGCGTATGTGTGTATATGTGTGTTTACAGATGCTCTTCAACTTGTGATGGGGTTACCTTCCCATAAACCCATCTGTAAGTTGAACATTTCTTAAGTCAAAAATGCATTTATGCACCTAACCTACCAAACATCATAGCTTAGCCTAGCCTACCATTAATGTGCTTAGAACACTTACATTAGCCTACAGTTGAGCAAAGTCATCTGGCAACACAGTACACTATAGAGGATAGGTTGTTTACTCTTGTGATCATGTGGTTGACTTGGAGCTGTGTCTCACTGTCACTGCCAGGCAGCTTGAAAGGCTATTGCATTATGTACCGCTAGTCTTAGAAAAGATCAAAATTCAAAATTCAAAGTACAATTTCTACTGAGTGCACATTGCTTTTGCACCATTGTAAAACCAAAAACATCATAAGTCAAACCATCAAACCACAGTAAGTGGGAACCATTTGTATATATATTCTAGTGTGTGTTTGTGCATGTGTATGCGTGTATGTGTGTGAGTGTGTATGCATGTGATGTGTTTATATTGATAGAGAGCTCTGGGAAATACACATGAAAGTGTCAGTGTGACTTCTGGGAACTGATTCTCAGAGGCAAAGAAGAAGAGTGAGCATTTTATATTTCTTATTGTATATTCCACTTCACTGTTTGTTTTTTAAAAATCAAGTTTATACGTGGTAATAATAGTTTTTAAATGACATTATTTATAAAACAGCAAACACTCTTGTCCATAAACTATCGAATGCTGACATGAAAATTTCAGGAGCAAAATATACCACTTTGAAATTATAGCATGTAGGGTCATAAGGTGGAATATATTTCCCATACAATTTTGATCAATAAAAGGCACCCCCTTCACTTGTGAGAGGCTTATTAAAGACAAGGATCCTTGGATGTCCATAGCCAGTGCATCCCTAGCAGGAGTAACACCTTATATAATTGTAACTGGGGCCCTGGGGTCTCATCTTATATCCCTGGGTACTAGTTCATATCTGGGCAATCAATACATGTTAAGTGATTCCAGGATAAAACTGAACACTGTATCTTGAATTCCAGAAAGACAAATATAGATATTTTATAGGACTATTTACATTGAGACATCCAAATTTAATCAGTTAGATAAAAACAATTAAATAGACAATAGACACAGCTTTGATTATTGAATTTTAACATTCAATACAGTTTAAGGCAATTACTATTGCACATTTTGGGGAAACGGGAAGTGCCGTGTCTTGGGAAGGGCAGTGTGGGCTTGTTAAAGAATCCATGACATATGAAGAGAGTTAACCTAAGTTGTATGCACTGAGCGTGAAATAGGAAATGCAGCACTCAGAGCCACCCGTTAAGATCCTCTTATCTCCCTGCAGAAGGAAACTGAACTTTACGTGTTGCCGGTGCTGGTGAGGCAGCCTACTATGTTTATCACAAATGGGGGCTGGGAGTCTAGTTAAAGGGATTTTATACTCTTTTGGCTTCAGAGCAAAAACAGCTGCAGAAATACACCTCCTCCCCAAATCACCAAACAAAATCTATTACGTATCCACATCCACAGGGATTGTATCAGAGCTTGCCTGGCTAATGGAAATCAACTCCAAATCCAGCGAGCACAAGGGTAAATGAACACTTTCTATCCTGTATCCTTATTTTTCTTAGAATGCCCTTATTTTTCAGGGTTATGGAATATTGACTGTTCTTATGTTTCAGAAATGATAGCAGCTCTCAATACCATATGCAAAAACCCATTATTTATAAAAACTTATTGGCAGTTCAAAGGCATAAGACAATTCATTCTCCTGAAATGCTTAGCCAGGTTGACTCATTTGATGTTAAAACCACAGGATGATAAAATTTTTCCTTTTATTTGACTTTACTTTTTATAATGTGTTAAAGGAAATATTGTGTGTTTAATGGCAAACTCTTGTTTCACTTGGACAATTGATTTTGTTCAAACTCATATTTATCCATTCTTTAAGCTTGTTAGCCTCCTTTTCCAATGCATCTTGGCCAGAGGAAAATCCTTCAGAATGTTAGAATCAAAGTTTAAATATCTAGGTAAGCACCTCCATGCAAGATCTTACAAATGGGTTGATGCTGCAATTAAAATCAGGCCAGATAGACATCTGCAGAGAGAGGGCCTATTCATATTAAGTTCATTGGACAATTGATGGCATCATGCACATCATTCCAATGACCTAAATAGCTTGATAAACCTGCTCCTAAATAACGTACTCCAGGTATCATTCCAGAAGCAACTCTGCCTTATTTAAGAAATCTTGAAATATAGGGTACAAACTACTATTGCATCTTCAAAAATCAAAGGAAAAATAACACAGAGGAAATCTAATATACTTAAACATTTCTGGGAGTTATAATCCATCTATAAGACTTCTTACAAAGAACACTGGATATTCTGAAATGGTGGTTTTGACTTTGAATAGCTGTATCTGAAAATGCATTTTTTAAAAACTAAGGCTGCACTTCCTTGAAACGAACAGAAAGTAGATAATTAAAAGTTACTGTAATAAGAATGCACTATTAGATGGGAAAATGAATTCAAGTTAAATGAATCCTGTTTCTTTAATGCACACAGATTTTCAAAGATTAAAAATGAAGCAAAATTTTGGAGAAAGTCAGAATTTGATATACATGACATATTAAAATAGGTTGTTGGCTTCCAAAAAACATCCTGAAATTTGTTAAAAATGAAGTGCCAGAAATATTAGAGGCACTGCTCCTAATGATTTTATAGCAGTATTTTGGTCTCAGTAATCATAAAGTATTTAAGCTTCAGACATTGTTCTGATTTACATAATTAATATCTAGGGCTGTGCATAATGCTGGTAAAATATTCTTTGTATCACATAAGATAACTGGATAGGACTGAGATTAAAAATTTTGGACAGATATCAGCAGAATTCATCTGTATTTCCATTAACAAAAGACTAAGAAATGGTACTGAAACTGCAGTAATCTTTGGAAAGAATGAGAAATGAAGACAATCACGTCATTTATCAGCTCTCTTTTAGCATCTTAAATTGTAGTTTTTCCCTAAAAATATCCTAATCCTCAAAATTTTCTGTGTTTCATGCAGAGTAAGATTTGGTGAAAAACTCTGACCATCTCTATAGACATCCATATCTACTATAAGCACTCCCCTAATCTAAGCCTAAACCTAAGTTTCACTACTGGGACAAATGATGGAATGGGCGTTAAGGGAGAAAGCTTTTAGGTCTCGCACTTTCCTTCCCATCAGGATCCAAGGACGAGGAAAACATGGTTATCTGCTGTGACTATGAGGCTAGAAGGGCAAAGACAAAAATGTCAACTCTCCAGAAAGGGCAAATGGGAAGTTGAACAGAGCTAGATCCTTGTTAATGTCTTTGAGCCAGTAAATTAACCCTGGAACAACTGACTTCCAGATATTCATTGTCATAAATAAAAAATCTGTTATGGTTTAAGTCATTGGTGTCTAGGTTTTCTGTTACTATTAATCAAAGGCATCCTTAACTGATATAAATATCTTCCCATGAAATTGGAAAAACCCTTAACATGACATATAAGATCTCCCATGATAATACCCTGACTACTGCGTTTCTCCCCATGATTCTTTGTATTCAGAGAAACACTGCCTTTTTTTTCCTCTCTCTTATTCTTGAAATTATTACCTCAGTGTAAGTCATATCCACCTAATCCCTAGTTCTTGCAAAATTCATTGCGTCATTGTTTTCTCAGCCTTCTCACCACTCAGGTCTCAGTTTAAATGCTTCTTCTCAGAGATATTTTATCTGATCATTACAGCTAAGGAAGTTGACCTCACCAACATTTTTTTCCTACGATTCAAAGTGTATTTTTTGTTTATACTTTACAGAATTTTTATTATTTTTAAATGTTTTGATTACTTTAATCATATCACCCCATAATGGAAATCCCATGGGGTAGGGAGCAAGTGTGTTTTAATTACCTGTGGTACCTGGCTCCTCCTAGCACGTGGTAGGTATTTGATGAAGGAATAGATGCATAGGTCTACTGATTCAAAGTAAAGCACTTGTAGTCAACGTTTATTTAAATAGTTCATCTCTTTGGAAAACTAAACTTCAAGGTAATGAAGTCTGAGACTGACGATTAAATGAAAAAATTTGATTCTTATCCTATAGTGTTATCTTCCTGCAAAAATAGTGCTGTTGTCAAATCATTGAGGTCCTATGATGTTGGTGTTATATATTCTGATTTTCTTTGAGCATTTTTATGTATATTCATTACTTTCACTAGCAAGGAAGTTTGAGTCACTATGCTGATTTCACTTTTTATTTGATTGTATAGTAAACCAGCTCTTGAGTGCAATTTATTTGAGTAGCGTGGTTATGAACTTCTTTATTAATTTATTTCTCTCTTATGAAGTAGTATGACATCTTTCCATTATCTCTTATTTAAAAAGTAAAATTTCTACATTGCACTTAGGTGAAAACAAATCTTACATCAGGATTTTTAAAATGTCATTTATGGAAAAATTACTCAAATAATACCAGGGAAAAAGAACAACTTATAATGGAAAAGCAGAAATAATGGCACCAGTTAGATTTTATTATTAGATGTATCTGTTAGAAATTACATTTAGCTAAAGTAGACCCCAATAGAATAGCATAATCAAATTGGGGTTTTGTTTTTCTCACATAACAGGAAATTGATTACCTGTTGATATTGGTTCAGTGACTCATGGATATTAGAGACGAGATCTAGGATTTCTCTTAGACTTCCCCTGATGGGGACTTGTGATTAATAAGATGAATGTTGAAACCCTGGTCTTAACTTCTGTATTCCGATCAGGAGTAAGGGTACAGGGGTTACAGTGACTTCCACTTACATCTTACTGGTCTGAACTGGATCATATGACTATATCTAGCTGCAAGGCATGTTAAAAATATGTCTTTTTCTAGATGGCCCCCCTCACCCCTAAATCAAGGTTATGTTACTTATAAAAAGAGCAATAATGGCTACTTGGTGAAGTCATAATTTTGCTAGAGTAAAATTTCTGTCTAAAAAAGAAATACATATTTAAGTTGGTTGTATATGCCTGATGGCCATTTACTGTGCCACCCTTGAACTTTGCCATAGAATGGAACATACATTTTATAACGCTGACTGCATGTCTCCCTCCCCACCATGCAAATATTGTGCAAAAGAATGGAGAAATAATAAAAAGGTTTTCACTTCTGTTTATGACCAAAGAATGTCCTCTTTATGAAATGTTTGATACTAACTTCTTGTGAAAACAAAACCGGGTTCAGAATTTGCCACATATAGGAATTGCATTTCAAGAGAAGGAGAGTTCTCTGAGCCCAAGTTGAGAACCAGCACTCTATAATTCCTTATTCTAGGGAAGTTATAGACTTGCTTTCAAATAGAGGAAAACTGACGTTCTCTTCTCAAAATGGGTGTAGAATCAACAGGGAGGAGCATCCACTTAAACCACAGGTGGCTGAGGCAAGACCTCATGATACTCAGCAGGAGAAGACAAGAAGATCTCATAAGTCAGCAGACTTTAAAAAGGTATTTTGTGGGACCACTGATGACAATACTTGAAAAGGATGAAGATGATTGTCCAGAAATTGTTAATAATCTATCATTTCATTGAGGCTTTTTTCTTCTTCCAACTCAGACATGTGGTGGTGTTTTGTTATGGGAGGCATGGGAGGAGGTTTTCTTCATCGAGTCCTACCTGAGACTCATCCAGATCATGAAGCTGTTCAATATTCAGGGTTTGGGAAGGAGAAGTGGCAGCTTAAGTGCAGAGACACTGGAGAAAACCAGAATCTCAGAAGCAAGCACAGAGTGGGGATTAATTTTGGATGGCAATTACAGGATTCAATAAAGATGTAGAGTAACTACTTTTGAATAATATTTATAGTAATTATTTGCATTAATAAACTACAAAATATATATTGGACAAGAACACTTAAGCAAACAGGAAGCTAGTTTTTTATAACCATATTTAACCATAAATAATTTATATGCTAATAAATTATTATATATTAATCATTGCTTAATTATCAATCTGAACATATTGGGCAGGATTTAATAACATCGTTACAAAATATCAAGACAATAGTGTAATAGATTTGATGGACAAAAATAGACGACCAAAAGGAAATGGCCAGAGTCTAACCTATTGAGTATAATTTTTATCTAGCTCTCACATATTAGAAAGAAAATAATATTAATAAAGCAATACTTCTAAAGTATATTTAATCAAATTGAATGCTCTTGATATAGAAATATCTCTTGAATAACTTGATGTAAGTTTTAGATATAATATGTACTCTGTAATATCAAATAATTCTTTTTAATTAAAATTGCTTTATTAGAAAATATTGCATATTTTTTCCCAGATGCAAAGCCTTCATCAGCCTTTTGAGAGGAAACTCCAAGTGAACATTCACATATCCAAAGATGGTTTCTTAGTTGTTGTGAACAAGAGTAAAATATGTGAGATCATCAGGGAAAAATCTTTAAGGGAGAAGGAAACTAATTTCTTAGTGATATCACTAATTTCTTAGTGGTATCACTAATTTCTTAGTGATAAATTTAGTAATTATTAAATTAACTAAATCAATTTTAGATAAATAAAACTTAAATAATAATACTTTAGGGTATTCAATGCAAATTCCTTTATTTATCTCCTCTATGAAATCATCTATAAATTTCATAATGCTCAGGAATGGTTTTATCTGAATGAGTACATCTGTGAAAATACTTTTGGTAAATGCAGAATCTGAGGTTTAGAATAGCTTGAATGAAGGAAAAGCATAGAGAGACAATGGGTCCCATAACATCTGGTTAAACATGACAAAGAAGGGGAGCATTTGGAAATAAGAGGCATGGATCAGTGCCCAGGAGACCAATCTGATCTGTCTCCAATTGCAAAAGGAAAGTAAGATCCATAAGAGGGTGGTCCATATGGGGACAAGTCAAGTACTGGCAATTAATTTCCCAATCACCCTGTAAATTCAATTTTAATTAGCAGTGTGTGTGTGTGTGTATGTGTGTGTGTGTGTAGATAAATATAGATATCAACATAAAGTAAAGGATAAAACTTGCCTTTGGACTGGAAAGTAAAAAAGGGGCATGTTGGCATGTTGCCACATATTTCATGGGATTTATGCTAGAGATTGTATATAATGAAACAAATTGAAGGAAAATATGGAGGGCAAAAACAGATCTAATTCCATAAAGTGATGTCATGGGAAGGAAATAGAAGGAAATAAAAGGATCCTAGATGTGTTTTCATTCAGATTTCCTATTTTGTAGAAGAAAGGGCTGGCAGTGAGGCTACACTGGAACAGATAGAAAGCACGTACGTTTGCAACATTTTGCAAAATGTATTCTTGTATTCATTCAACAAATATATACTATCACTATTGCTGATACTGGAAAATGGGCAGAAAGCACTACAAAATGTTCTCATGGATCTTACATTCATGTAGAGAAGACAGATGATAAACAAGTAATCAAATAAAGAATATAATTTCAAGAAATTATATTTGGACTATGAAAGAAAATAGACATGGCCAGGAGATAGACAGTGAAAAGAATGGGTGACCACAGATATCTAAAGAAATAGATTTGTGCAGAAAATTGAATGGTCTAAAGAAGCAGGCCTCCTGACAATCCTGGGAAAGGGCATTCCTCCAGGGATGGGACAAACATTGCCATGAAGGTGAAGACACTAAGATTGGAAGGGCACATTGAAGAACCGCAGGAAGGCTGATGAGTATGTGGAGCATCATAAGAAGGGAAAAGTTTTATAAGAACATTATCAATTGACAGCAATAGGGCACCTAAGGGTGGATGCCTTCCTAACAACTGGAAAGCATCAAGACATCTGCTTTTCCCACCATTGAACCAGGAAACGGGAAAATAAAGGAGACTGGCCAATCCCGGAGTAGAGATGAAGTGAACAGAAATTGGATGAAGAGCAAATCTGGAAGAGCAAACTTCACAAGTGACAGTTCTTTGCAGGCATGTTTCTGGCCCAGGTCTCTGCAAACTTTCTGAAAGCTGCTGGATAACAGATTATTTTAGTCATCTTATTAAAAGAGTTTTTCTTAACCCACGATAACCATTAGAATCACTGGCAATCTTATAAAAAATACAGATCTTTAGGTTGCGTTTCAGACTGGGTTCTGATCAAATCACAGTTTCTGTAAAGAGTGGCTCAGTCATGGGAATAATTTGAAAATTCCCTGGGTGATTCTAATGTGCAGCTGCAGCTAAGAGTTGCTGTTTTAGGAGAATTTTCTCATTTGAAGCCAATGTCAACCTTGCTTAAAAGTTGCCTCACTCTAAGATGCGTACCCAGAGGGAAAAAGGTAAACCAAAAACTAAAATAAATGAATAAATAACATCAACAGCAGCAACACATCCTGAAAACATTCCATTAAACATGTGAGAAGAATCTTCTGCTAGAAACACGAGGAAGATTGTCTGGGAAGAAACTTAAAGGAATCAAAATAAAAATTTAACTTTGTGATCTAAATGAAATTTATGAAAACTTGGAAGCTATGAAACAAAAAATTAAAAATTAGATTGATACAAGGAACATTTTTAAAAAATTTGAGAAAAATAATTAAGAAAATCAACAAAGCCGGAAAAATTTATTTAATTTAAACCTGGATAACAGAATTGTCGTTTTATAAATTTGTGTTTATTTTACAACCAAATATATTTTGGGGAAAATTTGCCACTAAGTTGCTTTGTTGTGTCCACTATGTTTTTCTTTTATAATTACATATTGAGGTATAACTGGCAAACATAAACTTCAGCCTGTTAAAAGATACAATTCAGGGGATTTTAGTGCATTTACAAGATTGGGCAATCATCATGATTGCTTAATTCTAAAACATTTTTATTACTATTAAAAGCAGTCCAAACCCATTAGCAATGCCTCCTTTCTGTCTCCTCCATTTAGACCCTGACAAACACTAATCCTTTTTTTGCTTTTGTGGATTTGCTTATGAAGAACGGTCCACATTTTTGCGATTGTAAGTTGTGCTGCTATAAACATTCGAGTGCAATTTAATTTTATAATATGTGCCCTTTTGTGTCTGGCTTCTTCCACTTAGCGTAATGTTTTCAAGGTTCATTCATGTTGCAGCATGTATCAGTATTTCATTCTTTTTAATGACTGAACAATATTCTGTTGTGTGGACATATGACATTTTGTTTGTCTACGCACCATTTGATGGGCATTTGGGCTGTTTCTACATTTTGACTAACATGAATAATGTTTCTACAAACACTGCTGTACAAATTTTTGTGGAGACATAAATCTTCATTTCTCTTGGGTATATAGCTAGGAGTGGAATTGCTGGATCATATAGGAACTTTATGTATAAATAACTGCCAGACTGTTTTCCATAGTGTCTGTAAAATTTACATTTCCTTCAGCAATATATGAGATATTCCAATATCGCCCCATCCTCACCAACTCTTGTTACTGTTTATCTTTTAAATTATATCCATTTTTGGGGTGTGAAATGTTATCTACTTGTGGCTTGATTTGCATTTCCCTAATGAGTAATGATGTTGAGCATTTTAGTTGCCATCTTTTATCTTCTCTAAAGAAATGTGTTTAAATCCTTGTATAATATTTGATTGAGTTACTTATATTTTTATTACAATTGTAAATTTTCTTTATATATTGAGGATGCTAGACTTTTTTCAGACATATGATTTGCTGATACTCTCTCTTATTCCATGAATTGTCTTTTCAGTTTCTTGATAGTGCCATTTAAAGATATCTAAGAAACCTTTATGTAACAAGCTTATGAAGATTTGTAACAATGTTTTTCTCTAAGAGTTTTATTGTTTTGGCTCTTATCTTTATCTAACCTAAATTTTGAGTTAATTTTTGTATCTGATATGAGGTAAGGGTACACCTGTATTCTTCTGCATGTGGACATTCATTTGTCCTGGCACTATTTGTTGAAAATACTGTTCTTTACCTATTATGTGATCTTAGCATTCTTTTAAGAGAGCAATTGACCTTAGGTATATGAATTTATTCCTAGACTCTCAATTCTATTCCATTGCTCTATATTTCTATCCTTTTATTAATATAAAAAAGTCTTGATTATTGTAGATTTGAAATCAGAAACCATTTTTTTCTTTATATAAATGTATGGATTGATTACAAGTGCAATTTTTTTTACATAAATAGAAAATGATTCCTCCAACTCTCTCTTTTGCAAAATTATTTTATTCTCCTTATTATTATAGGTACGTAATAGTTGTATGTCTTTATAGGGTACATGTCATGTTTTCAAACAGGGTTACAATGTGAATTAATCAAATCAGGGTAATTGGGATATTCATTGTCTTGAGCATTTAACATTTCTTTGTGTTAGGAACATTCCAATTCCACTCTTTTATTTTATAGTTTACCCTACCTTATTGTTGATCACAGTCACTACCTCATTATTGATTATAGTCACTTTGTCGTGCTATCAAATATTGTTCATTCTATCTAAATATCTAATTGTGTTTTTGTACCCATTAATCATCCCCACTGTATTCCACCCTCCCGACTACCCTTCCCAGGCTCTGGTAATCATCATTCTACTCTCTGTCTCCATGAAATCTATTGTTTTTCACATATAACTTCCGCATATGAGTGAGAACATGCAAGATTTGTCTTTCTGTGCTTGGTTTATTTCACTTAACATAATGTTCTCTAGTTGCATCCATGTTGTTGGTAAGGTTTCATTCTTTTGTGGGGGCTACATAATACTCCATTGTGTACATGTACCACAATTTCTTTATACGTTCAACCATTGGTGGACACTTGAGTTCATTCCAAATCTTGGCTATTGCTGCAGTAAACATGAAAGTGCAGATATATTTAAGATATACTGATTTCCGCTACTTTGGATATATACCCAGCAGTGGGTTGATGGGTCATATAGTAGTTCTACTTTTAGCTTTTTGAGGAAACTCTGTACCATTCTCCACAGTGGTTGCACTAATTTACATTTCTCACCAATGGTATATGAGGGTCCCCCTTTCTCCACATCCTTGCCAGCATTCATTATTGCCTATCTTTTGGACAAAAGCTGCTTTAACTGGGGTGAGACGATATTTTATTGTAGTTTTGATTTTCATTTCACTTGTGGCTAATGTGTTTGCATATTCCTGTTGGTCATTTGTAAGTCTCTTTATTTAGAAATGTCTATTCAGATCCTTTGCCCATTTGTTAATCAGATTATTTAATTTTTTTCCTATTGAGATGTTGGAGTTCCTTATATATTCTAGTTATTAAATTCATTGTGAGATGAGTAGTTTGCAAATAATGTCTCCAGTTCTGTGGATTCTCTCTTCACTTTGTTGATTGTTTTCTTTGCTGTGCAGAAGATTTTTAGCTTGATGTGATCCAATTTGTCCAATTTTGCTTTGGTTTCCTGATCTTTGGGGATATTACTCGAGAATTCCTTGCCCAGACAAATGTCCTGAAGCGTTTCCCCAATGTTTCCTTTAGGAGTATTATAGTTTCAGGTCTTAGATTTAAATCTTTAACATATTTTGAATTGATTTTTGTATATGGTAGATACAAGATATTTTTCTGTGGTAACTAAGAATATAGTTTTGTTTGTTCTTCTGCATATGGATATCCAATTTTCCCAGCACAATTTATTGAAGAGACTGCCCTTTCCCCACTGTACATTCTTGGTAACTTTGCTGAAGGTAAGTTCACTATAGATATCTTGATTTATTTCTGGATTCTCTATTCTGTTCCATTGATCTATATGTCTGTTTTTATCCCGGTACCATGCTATTGTGGTTACTATAGCTCTGTAGTATAATTTGAAGTCAGGTAATGTGATTCCTCCAGTTTTCTTCTTTTACTCAGGATGGGTTTGCCTATTCTGGGTCTTTTGTGGCTCCATATAAATTTTAAGACCTTTTTTTTCTATTTCTGTGAAGAATGTCATTGGTATTCTGATGAGAATTACATTGAATCTGTACATTGCTTTGGGTGGTATGGATATTTTAACAAGCTTGATTCTTCCAATACATGAGCAGGGAATATTTTTCCCTTTTTTGGTGTTCTATTCAATTTCTTTTATCAATATTTTATAATTTCCATTATAGAGATCTTTTACTTCTTTAGTTAAGTTTATTCATAGATATTTTATTTTGTTTTATTTTTAGTTGTTGTAACTGGGATTACTTCTTGGTTTCTTTTCCAGATTGTTTAATTCTGACATTTAGAAATTCTACTGATTTTTGCATGTTGATTTTGTATACTGCAACTTTCCTGAAATTGTTTATCAGTTCTAGTAGTTTTTGGTGGCATCTTAAGTTTTTCTAGATATAAAAATCAAGTAATATGCAAATAAGGATGATTTGACATCTTCCTTCCCAATTTGGATGCCCTTTATTTCTTTCTGTTGTCCGATTGCTCTATTTAGAACTTTCAGTACTATGTTGAATAATAGTGGTGAAATTGGGCATCCTTGTCTTGTTTCAGATCACAGGGGAAAGGTTTTCAGTTTTTCCCTATTCAGTATACTAGCTGTGGGCCTGTCATATATGGCTTTTATCATGTTAAGGTAAGTTCCTTCTAGTTCCAGTTTTTTAACAGTTTTTATCATGAAGGGATGGTGAATTTTATTAAATGCTTTTTTAGCATCAATTGAAATGCTCATATGGTTTTTGTCCTTCATTTTGTTGATATGATACATCACATTGATAGATTTGCATATGTTGAACCATCCTTGTATCCTGGAATCAATCCCATTTGATTATGATGAATAATCTTCTAATGTACTATTGAATTGGTTTGCTAGTATTTTATTGAGGATTTTTACGTCTATGTTCATCAGAGATACTGTCTATAGTACTCTTTTTTTGTTGTGCCTTTGTCTGGTCTTCGTATCAGGATGATACTGGTCTCGTAGAATAACTTTGTGAGTATCCCCTTCTCCTCAGTTTTTTTGGATAGTCTAAGTAGGATTGGTATTAGTTCTTTGAGTGCTTGGCAGTAGTGAAGCATTTGGAAATCTGGGCTTTTCTTTGATGGAAGAAACTTTATTACTGCTTCTATTTCATTACTTGTTATTGGTTTGTTCAGGTTTTAGATTTACTCCTGGTTCAATCTTGGTAAGTTAAAGTGTCTAGAAATTTATGCCTTTCTTCTAAGTTTTCCAATGTATTGGCATATAGTTGCTCATAGTATTCTTTAATGAGCCTTTGGATTTGACTTCTTTTTTTTTTTATTTCAGCATATTATGGGGTACAAATGTTAAGGTTACGTACATTGCCTTTGCCCCCCTCCGTCCTCCAGTCAGAGCCTCAAGCCTGACCATCCCCCAGACGGTGTACATCGCACTCATTATGTATGTATATACCTCTCCCCTCCTCCCCATTCCCGTCTGCCGGACACTGGATAAATGTTGTTCCTATATGTCCACTTAGGTGTTGATCAGCTAATACCAATAGGCTGGTGAGTACATGTGGTGCCTGTCCATCCATTCTTGGGATACTTCACTTAGTAGAACGGGTTTCAGCTCCATCCAGGAAAATACAAAAGGTGCTATATCACCATTGCTTCTTATAGCTGAATAGTACTCCATGGTATA
>CAUYRT010076976.1:0-35551 GCA_963574885.1 Lepilemur ruficaudatus
ATGTGCACCTGTGAATTCTCTTGCCCTTTCAGTGATTTGGAGGAGTGTGTGGAAACCACATCCCTCAGACCTGTGGATCGACTCTGGATGTTTGCAAGTCGAACATAACTTGAACTCTAAAGGCTACTCCAGAGACACAGGGTAGAGATGAAGTAATAGCAGGAAATGCAAATTTATAAAGTGGCACTGGCTAGACTATTCTTACGTTTTTGTTTCAGTGAATATTTGCCAATCACCAGCTATGTGCAAAGCCTGTGCTTGCCTTGGGGACGGGGTACTAGACTAGAAAACAAGGTCCCCGCTGTCCTGCAGGACGTATTATAAGTGGGAGAGAGACATGAACCCACGGAACCCATTGTTTCATTGCAATGCTCATATGGTACCAAGAACAGACCCGACCAGTCTCCGGACAGCTTTGCATAGATAAAATACATCAGGACGGACACAAACATTGAATTGGAGGTCTCAAGGAGGAAACTAGGGGTGGACACTGTGCTCAGCATGTGAGAGGAAAAGAGGTGTTTGTACAAACAGACAGACAAGCCCACAAACCAAAGAGCACCCTGGATGGCTGTGTGAGTGCGCGTGCCACACCCCGGTTAAACAATGTCACGTGGCATTGTCCCTGTGTTCTCTGTGCCATTTAGAGCAAAGTGGATTTGGATTTTTATTCATGTAAGACGCCACCCTTGAAAGCAGGTGTGGGCAGACCAGAGCACATCCAAGGCAGAGGGACTTGGGATATTTGTCAAGAGGATGATTGTTAAAACACTGAGTGCATCTTTATCCTGAAGGGTGGGACACAGCACAAACGCAGGTGTCTCCATGGTTACACTTCCTGGTGGAGGGATCCACATCCTATGGACTGGGTTGCAGGGGCATCTGGTCTAGCACCAGGCCACAAGGATCTCCTGGGGAGGGGACTGGTGGGAGGGGGCAGCCCCCATGCCCCACATGGGCTGGGGTGTCACCCCCCGTGACACCATCCTGGGGGGAGAGCCCACTGAGGACAAGATTATTTCACCCCAACCGCCCTTGTTCTATGCAAACACCCCAAAAAGACACAAAGCAGGCTGGTGCCATCTGACACGAGTTTAAGTTTGTGCCTCCCCAGGGAAAAGAAGATTTGAGATAGATGTTGGCGTGGCTTCAGTCTTCTGCAGAAAGCTGTATTTCCCTCATGGACTTGAGCCCGTGGATTGCAACGTGCCCCGCCGCACACACCGACACACGCAAGTCAGTGCCAGGCTTTCGTTTGGGACTGGGTGCCTGCAGGGGAGCTTCCGAGGGGACAGAGACCCTAGGGTCTGTGATCAGGTGGAGGGAGGTGTTTTCCCCAGAAAACATCCAAGCAGCTCTCTGAGCAGGGGCCTGACACCCGCAGGGAAGGGACCTCTCTGGGTTCAAGTTCAGGCTTATCCTCTCACCAGCCCTTGATGCTCTCCTCCCCATGCCTCTCCCGCTCCCAGGGGGACCCTAGTGACCCCTGTCCAGGGCAGCATTCTCTACGCCCTGTGCAGTGTCCCCCTCTTTGAATTTAGAGCTACCGTTGAAGCTTCAGATAGGGAAACAGAGTGAATGTGGTCCCTTCAAGGCTTCAGCGGGGTTGATACCCTCTTGCCAGCTTGTTATCCTATGCTCAAACCGTGCATTCTTCTAATTTAATATTTATGGCATCATGTCTCCTTTGACCTTTCAAATAATCAAGTCAACAGACAAGGAACCCCGTTTCCAGCAATCAGCCGGGGGGAAGGTATGTGTTTGCTGCTTTCTCCCTACCAGGCTTCGAGCTTCTGTGGGAGTCTGTGCTCCTCCCTCCGCGGGGAGCTGAGCGCGCCCACCGGTCCCTGGTCTGTCCGTGTTCCTGCCGTGACCTGCTGGGTTCTGCACGGGCCGCGTCTGTCAGGCACGGAAGTGTCACTCGGGTCCACCCCCTTCCCCACCTGCTATTCAAATGAAGACATCGGCAGAGAGGAACACATTTGACAATGCGAAGTAAATGTCAAAATGAAGGAAAAAAGTCTATGCATGTGAATAATAGAGGGAAACTTCGGACCGGCATAAATCATTATTTTGCCAGGTAATTCTTTACATCTTTCTGTGCTATCTTTTCCCTGTTGATAAATTCATCAGTATAAAATACAGACTACTTTATGAAATGAATACATATGAATTTGAAACAAGGTACAATTATGGAACTGCAGCATCACACAAGCCATTCCAGAAGTGAGTTTGAGATGGCGGCCCCTCTTTCAGTCTACAGGGGTTTATTACTTTTGCAAAAAAAAGAAAAAAGAAAAGAAAAAAGAAAACACAATTGCTTTAGGTCTTATACACTCTGAATATCATAAGCTGGAGGGCAATTTCAAGTGGACAAAAATGACAAAAAGGAAAGTGTTTGCAGTTGTTTGGGAGCAGGGACCGAAGCCTCCTGGCTCACAGGGTCAGTGACAAACAGGGGCGTCTGCCCCAAGCAAGAAGCCAGTCTCGGAGCTGGAGAGGCCGCCGGGAGGGGCACGGCCCACGTCCTCCTCGTTCCCTCTCCTCCCTGTCTCTTTAAAGATGCTTTCCCTTGGACGACTGGAAGAGAAGGGATTCTGAAACCCCTTTACTTAAACCAGCAGCAAATGTGGGTCATCCTGATCATTTTCCTCTTGCGTTACCGTGACTAGCAGTGCATGTGCGTGTGTGCGGGCATGAGTGCACGTGTGTGTGCCCGTGTGTGCTGTGGGTGCACAAGAGCCCGTGTGCATGTGCACGGTGAGTGAGCGTGTGCAGGAACTTGTGCATTTATCATGTGTGCACCCACGCGTGAGTGTGCATGTGCGTGTGGCTCCTGCAAGAGTGTGCACGCAGGTGTGTGCACATACGTGTGTGCCTGTGTGTGCGTCCACGCGCATGCCTGTGTGGTGTATACTTACGTGTGTGCTCGGGCCCTGGCTCTACTTTAGCTGGCCTCCTCTGCAGCGCTCCCAGAGAAATCTTTTTAGAAGGCAAATCTGATCGTGTCAGGCCCCGCTGGAACAGCTCCAGTGACCCCGTCACTGCCGGCGGGAAGTCCCTGCTCCTTGTCACAGCAAGACGAGGTCCGTTTTGCCTCCTCTCCGCCGTCAGCTGCAGTCACCACCCCGAGCTCTGCTGTACAGCAGGCGCCCCTTGACCTGGGGGCTAATGGCGTTTAGACTTCGGAGCCCCCCAGCCCCCTCGGCTCTTTGACTTCATGACGCTGCAAGGCTTTCTCAAAGATTGCAGAACGTCGTGCTCGGCAAACTCTGCATCCAGAATCCAGCTGTTGTAAACGGCTTTATTTCCCCACCTCTGCCACGGCGTCTCTGCCCATACTGGCAGGGCTCATGTTCTGGGGTCATCCTTCCACCTGCTGCTCTGAGTGAGCTTTCTGCAGCCACACAAGGGTGCGTCTGCCCACACAGGGCACCGCCCCTCAGAGCATGCACTGTGCTGCGTTAGACGTAGCACATTATGGACTGGGGGGCGACCATGCAGTATGGTAGTACATCTTCTGTCCTTTCTGTATTTCCAGCTTGCATGCAGTTGGCAGTCAATCAGCGGTACTTGGGTAAATCCGTACAAAATGCAAACATACTTTGAATTGAAATACCTAAATTAAAATCAAAGTATGTGGGGCCTAAATCAAGGTGCAGATAACAAAGAGATAAATAACACTGATGCGTCCGGCCGACGGGCTGGGTTGGTGGCCAGAATGGCCAGGGCTGCTGTCTTGTCTACGCGTGGCCCGTTCTCACACCTATTCCGGGAGCAGATCCACGCGGACCGTGGTGGGGTGTGGGGCGCAGCCACTGGAACCAACTGCCCGGCAGAGCTTCCTCTCCACCGTCGCCACACCTGCGCCTTGGACAAGCCTTTCCCTCCCAGCCCCAGCTCGGTCATCTATAAGACGTGCGTGACACTGTGACCTCCCTCCTAGCGCTGCCATGGACATTAAGCACATCACAGTGTGCTGATGTCCTGGAGCAGAGACTGGCGCAGAGGAGCCCTCAGAGCGGGCATTACATTTACGAGTTATCTTTCAGCCGGTGCCTGTGGGGGGAGGTTGGAAATGCGGAGATACAAAGGCCCGAGTGGGGTGGACATGAAAATATCAGGAAGCAAAGTGACAGCGTGGAGTCCGCGGGAGGGGAGGGAAGGGACGGGACGTGGAGGGCCGCGCCCTGCGCAGGACGGCCCAGCAGCTGAACCCGGAATATCGGCGCTTTCTCTCCACATCTTGTTTTTCTTAGTCAGCCTTTCCCACCTGGCCTGTGCGCATGGAGAGGAAAGGCACCCCTGACCGATGTGAGATGCGTAGGCATGCAGGGGTTTTAACTTCCATTCGACAGAGTCAATATTTAGAACTTCAAGCTGCTTCTACGTCCCTGGTGGACTCAGCGAACAGGAAACGGATGGTTCGTTCAGCTACGGCAAACGCAACGTGACCCCCAAGCAGGCCTGCATGGACTCGTTCCCTGGCCGCACCCCCCACGCCCTCTAATGGTGGCTGTGAGGAGCCACGTACCTGCGTGGGATGCGGAGGGAGGGGGCAGCGGCTCTGCGGGGGGAGAGAGGGTAAAAACGACTCCCTGGATGATTTACAGCCCAAGGACCCAGCCGCGCCGCAGTAATAGACCCGGCCCAGAGGTAGAAATGCCAAACCCAGACCGGGCAGGTCGCGCAGCTCAAAGTCAGAACAATGGCTGGCTAATTCATTTAACAGATTGGACACCCGGGGACCACAAGTGACAGCTTAAAAGACCGAGAAATGCCCCGCGGGCCCGGGGGAGCACTCGCGTTGCAGGAGAGACAGCCGCTCTTGGCGGCCCGCAGGGCTGATTTGCATTCGCGGAAAGACAGGCGAGCGCGCATTAGCTAATGGAAGAAAGCGAGGCAACGCTCCCGGAATTCACTGGAGTGTCCGAGGTACTTGATCAACAGTCCTGTGTGGACTTCCTGTGACCGCGTCGGGCCACCACCATGCTCAGTGGCTTTCAGCGAGGTTTCTGGTGATGCTTGAAGTGCAGGGAGTGTGGAACTGGCCACAGGGCAGTTTCTCAGGTATTCCCACCATTGAGCAGCCCTCACCTCGTGCCTAGAACCATTGTCGTGACTAAAGCTACCAAACTGGTGGTGATCTCTATGGTATCTAGGCATGAATTTCTGGGAATTTTGAAATGTGTAGAAAAACTGAGATATCATTACCAGAGGTATTAATTCTCTCTCATCATCTACCATCTTTGTAAGTCATTATTTGGGGCTCTTAATTTGCCACCACCTGTATCTTGAAAAAGATTTGACACGGCAGCTACAGGCACTATTCGTTTTAACGACATTTTCAACACCAGACAAAGCATTACAGACGCATTATTTGCCGCTCTTGGCGGTGGTGTTTCGTGGTGACCTCTCCCATCGGATTTCCCCTCGGCCGCTCCCCGGCCACATGCTTTGTCCTTCCACAGACCTCGGTCAGGCCGGCTGCTTACGGCCCGGCGCTCTGCCACGTGCTACTTTCTCCTTCCTCAGCCCTTCCTCAGCCCTTCCTCATTCGCTTTTCTCCTGTACAACGTGAATGTCAAGGCATGTTAATAAAAGCTCCCTCTCGCAACTCTCCCTTTCTGCGTGGTACTCACGTGGCAACCCCAACCGTAGTGGACCCTGGGCACGCCCTGCTCTGTGGCCACATCTGCCAAGCAAGAAGAGAGGCCTGCGCGCGTGGGCACAGTCACAACGGCCCCCGTGCATCCCCTCCCCCAGCCACCATCTCGCAAGCTGTAGCATTGTTCTGCCTGCCCTTTTTCTTAGACTGTCTCTGTCAGCTGTCCGAGATTCTCAAGTCGCTCCTTCCTGCAAACACAAACAAACAAGCCAAGAAGCTGCCTTGAGCCCTCCCTGCCCTGGGCCACCACTGCTGCTGCCCATGTTGCCCCTGCCCTCCTGGGAGCCCCTGCCGCCTCCCCGAACCCCTCAGCCCAGTGCCCAGCTGCAAGGGACCCACCTGATCAGAACCTCTAAAACCATCTGTGCTCCCCAGCTCCAAGGACCGGTTTGGTTCCCTTTGGATTCAGCTTCCTAGAGGCGTTCACATGGTCCAGCGGCCCTTCCACCTGGAGCCTCTCTCGAGGGTTTCCGGGACGGGCGTGGCCTGCCCCTGGGTGGGGCTCTGCTCCCTCACCTGAACTACCTTCCGGCTGCCTTCCAAATCAACCCCAGGCCCAGAACCCTAGAGTAGCGGGATTTTTAATTTCACAGGACAAATCATAAGCACTGAGATAAGAATCATACTTACCTCTTGAAAGGTTATTACGGGATGTACCTTAAACACCTCCTGCCTTACCGGTGAGTTTGTTGTTTTTCTGGACAAAGCCTTTTCCTACGTGTCTTCAAAAAGTTGCCATGTTGCCAGTTCTGACCTCAGGAAAGGAAAGCCGTCTTGATGAGCAAAGTGTGTGAAAACACTTAACAGCCCGTGAAGCATAGCGCAGGTGGGAAGCGTCATCCTTACTGTTGAGCTGAGGGGTCTAGAGGTGACTTTCTGCTCGGGAGAGGACAGCCAGGTGACACAACCACCGCAGAACTTCCAGCCCTGCAGGTGTGAAATCGTTTTGTCCACTTCAGAACCTGAACGGGATCCTTAAGAAGCTTCCCAGTATTATAAAACAAAAGAACACACAAACTAAATGTATTTTAAGTAATTTTGTGCTTTTTCACATCTGGATACAGAGCTTTGCCTCTGAAACCCTCTCATCAGAGCGCGGTAACCAGGCCTTCTGCGCAGTTCTCAACCTAAGGACTAGTCTTTGTCTTGGAGGACGGGCCCTGAGGGAGGCTGAGCTCCCTGCAGAGCCCCTTCCCACCACTCTGGCCCCTGGGGAGGACGGGCTGCCGTCCCTCATCCTCTGCTGCACCCCCACAGGCAAGAGCAGGGGATAGCGGCCAGCAGGCGCCCCGAGACCAGCACAGTCCCTCCGTGTCTTTACGACTTCAGCATCGGGCATGGGGGTTCCCTGACCTTCACTCAAAACGTTAACATTATTCTTCTGTTTTTTTTTCATTCTTGTTCTTTTTCATGAAACGGGATTGTTTGATCGTCCTGTGTTTTCTAGGAATGTTACATAGATCCTGCTTGTCATGAACAGCGGGTTCCTGATTGTAACGGACTCATCCTGGTTCTCCCCGGCGCGGCGCAGAGACTCAGCCCCACCCTTAACGCAGGTGCACTCTCACCTGGCTCGGACGCCTGGTTCAGCGGTTTATTTAGATAACAAAAGATTCATATTGCAGTAAAGGGGAGTCAGTATGTGCCTTTAAACCTAAAGAATGAATGCTAAGTGTATAGTTTGCAAAGAGTTTAATGTTTTTATTTTTTATTTATTTTTTAAATTAATTTATTTTTTTATTTCAGGATATTATGAGGGTACAAAGGTTTTTGAAAGACGTTTTCTCTTCATAACTCTGTTTAGAAGCCATATTTTTGACGAGGATTAAATTCGGTTTTATTTACATTATTATGATGAAAATTGTGTCTTGTTACTTCTCTAAGTGTGATTAACTTTGACGCAGAAACAGTGATAACTTCAAGCATCCCTGTAATTGCATCAGCTACAAGAACTAAAGGAAAAGAGCATTTTGTGATCGGAGTCTCCCTTCTCCAGCCCACTGTGCCCCTGGCGTCCTGTGGTCCCGTCTGTACAGCACACCAAAGCCAGACGGACACCGCGGTCTTGTTCACCAGCGGAGAAGACCCCAGGCAGGCTGGGGCGTTCAAGCCGAACGTCTGGATAAACGCTGTGCTACTTGAGCCAGCACAGTCACGGATGCTCATGCCGTGGCCTGGGAAAGTGCTCACACAGGGGAGGAAACCAGACCCACCAGGGGAAGTGCATGTTCCCACGGTGAAGCACTGTGTATGTGACGCTTGGGAAACAGTGGTCAGTCAGAAGAAACCAGGAAAATCCCGTCACAGCACTAAAATGGTACCTTCCGGTTGTCACACTGAAAGTCCAGAGTCAACCAGAAGACACACTGCGTGCACGCCCAGGTGTTCTATGAATAACACACGGTGAGAAGAATCCTGCCCGGCACTGGCGAGGGCTCAGCACGCCGCTTGGGAAGGGAGTAACTTTGGTCTATTTTGGTGACTTAAAATCGTGACTTTGAAGACATTACAACTCTCTTAATTTTGGTTAAAAATGCCAACTTGTTGAAATGGTAATTTGTGTTTAATTCCCTGAGCTACTGTTCTTTCCTGCCCGTTGAACTCGACCCCGCCGTCCATAGGAAGCATTGTAAATTTTTAAAATTTCCTCCGCGCCGGACGTTTTAATGAAGTACTCACAGCAGTCTGCTGTCAGTGGCCAGTGCACGGGAGCAGGCCGGGGAAATTTATCTCGCCGGCACAATATGTAGTATTGCTTGTCACCAGGGCCTGGACTAATTTAACTCTGCAGTTTCCTGATTTAACAAGGCTTGTCTTCAAACCTTGGGACACGGGCGCTCTGTTCCGATATTATTTTATTGCCTGCCTCCCCCCGTCCCTGGGGACGCACGTGATTTGATCCACCTGGAGTCTTGGTAACCAGGCTCTGCCCTCCCGACCTCTGTGATGGATGTTTCATATTTCACGCGGCGGTCCGCGTTGCCCACTGGCCAGCCCGCCCCCACCCTCATTTTTTTAGGCAGGAAGAATAAACATTTGACAAGTGAACTGTGTGTCCAGGAAGCGCCAACACAGTTGCAGTTCCAGGGGCAGTAACTCACTCTGTCAAGCCCCAAATGCAGACAGATCATTGGCTGTGCTTGGCCCAAGCGCCGGGTCACTCATAACGTGACGCACACATGCAACTGTTGTGTGGGACTGGGACACACTTCTTTAGGTATTAAATCAGCCCTGGCACGAGCTGTCTGCCAATGCCGGGAACGAAAGGCCGTCAAACACCAAAGCAGCATCATGTAATTATACCCCCGATTCCAGGGAGGCTGGCACTTAGCTCTCTGGGTATGGGATGCCTGAAGGGAAAAAAATAGGGAATTGAACCAAAACAAAGAAAAGAAAGAAGCGGGAGAGAAAAGATGGGAGAGGAAGAATTTACATACTGAGCATTCGTCTGGGAACCGGCCTGGAGTCACGTGGCGGCTCCCGGCTCCCGTTCAGGGGACTCTTATCAGATCCGCCTGGCTCCCCTCCCCCGCCTGACTCCGCACAAAGGTGCTGATAAAGTAGAAGCAAATTTCTTCTATGCGTCACTGACAGCAATTTGAGTGAAATGAAGTTGTACCGTGATATTGTTATATACGCAAGGTGCAAATAGCCTCGTTTGAATAATCACAGCCTGTGTCCTTTTAAATGATTTTTCTCCCCATTTACAGGGAAGCCTTTGATGTGATAATATTAATTCCCTCCGTGCTGGAAGGAAGAGGAAAAAAAAGCTCAAGAAGCGGAAATTAAATGAGTAATGCAATGTCAGTCAATCTTTTAAGCCAAGGCCTTATTAACTGCTAATCATTTTGTCATTTTGTCGCTCAAAGTAATAAATTTGATAGGAAAGGACTGGAATGTCTTATGTTTACTTTTATTAGCTTTAAACAGAAACAGTTGTGGAGATATTACGTTATCGAGACGTGTGGCATTTAAGTGCTTTCTGTTAGGCGTAGCACCGTTTTTCTTCCCCGCCGATGTCTGATTGCTGTAATTTTGAATAATCTGCCTGTCTAAAAAAAAAAAATTTTTTTAATTCTATCCAGATCTTACCCAGCGTTCTGCCCTTGGGGCTTTACCGGGATTATCCCAGGCATTTGGGGACATCCAATTTGTCAGAAGTGGCTGCTCTGGTCCGGACGGAGGTTGCTCTCCTCTGGACGGGACAGGAGAACACGGGCCGGAGGAATCCGCACTCACGGCCTGTTTAAAGCATCGCTGTAAAAACCGGCAACTTCAGGAGGTCTGAAGTTTATCATCGCCCTGCCCACGTTGGAGCCCATGACGGCAGCTCTGCGGAGGGGATGGCGGGCCACTTTGTCACATGGCATTATCCAAGAAAGCATCAGACGCTGTTTTCTCCGGACCTGAGAGTGATAGAAAGTGTGGCCGTGTATACATCCCGCCCACAGGCAGTGTGCCCGCAGGTGTGCGCAGGTGTGCGTGCGTAGTCAGTGTCCCTGGCTGCGCCCACACTGCACCGGCACTTGGGTCTCCCTGTCACTGCACAGGGACATTCTAAGTCTCAGCCTCTGCGACGTGGTTAGAATCTAAGAGATCCATCACACGCCGGTGGGCCCATCCCGGTGCACACGCTGCCCGCTGGCCGCTGGCTGCTGGCCCCTACCCTAGAAGGGGACCGCACAGCCTGATGGGATCACAGGTGGACATCACAGGGGACGTCACCTGCCTTTGCAGGAAGTCCCCAAGGAAACGATTAGAAAGAAGCACTTCCCGGAATCAGCTCGTAGGCTTTTCTAAAACCACTTGTGGAGGGAAGTTCTGTCCTCCTCTAGCTGAGGCCAGGCGCACACCCAGCCCTGCGCATCCTGGCTGGATTTTCCGGGTGGAAAAGCCATCGCCGGACACATGCTGCCCATGGTGACCTGATTCTCACCTGTGGTTGATCAGATTCAGGAGCTCCCCGAAGAACGAGGTCCAGACAGGCCGCGGGTCGTGGGGGAGAAGTCACCGCTTTGCTCCTTTCTGTCTTCCTTGGGGTCGTCCTGGATCCAGCCTGGTCCTTGTTCCCAGAGAACTGAAGAGCTCGCTGTCTACAGCGGTGAGGAACTTCCCATCTCTTGTTATACAATGAGGCTCCTGTAGGAACTGTTTCCTGAGGAAGTTTCTAGTGGCTTTTGTGAACAAAGTCCGTCTGGGGTTGATATTTGAGTTGGCAAAAATGTTACCAGTTTCTGATAAGAGAACGTGGGACATATTTGGAGATTTTTTTGTCTCCTTGAGAGAGAGCTCATTCAGAAGAGCAAAAGTGTTTTGTTTTCCTTTTATCCTTATAGTCACAGTCTTTTCTGGGGGAGGATAGATTTTGTGGATAGTTTTAAGTATCTTCAGCTTTTGGTCATCATTTGATGATCACCAGTAAAACGCCAATGGACCGTGAGTGGAGAGAGATGCCGAATGGCTCCTCACAAAAACAATACAAAGAAACCACCTCATGGACTGCAAAAGCCAAGTCATGGTTCATCCACCTTTTTCTCCAAAAGACGTGCTGGAGGCTCCCTGCACTTTTCTCTGGCTCCACTGGGTCACCCACTCCCTAACCACGCAGGTGGCATCAGTCTCCAGCAGGTGCAAACCTCAGAGACCCTGGCTGCAGGGAGGTTATCGTCTCCAGCTGGAGAAAACACATCTCTTAAACACTGGCAGAAAATCGTTGATCACAAATACTTGTTTTAGAGGTTTTACTCATAGGTTACTAATGTAAAACAGATATTTTATTTTGGTAATTTCTCATGTTCTGCTATCTGTTTAGCATCTGAGCCTGCCCTGGCATGCATTATGAAATACTTAAGATCATTCCAGTCAAAATTTGTAGTCTTTTTTTGTTGTTGTTGTTGGCCTCTTCTCAGTCTTAACATTGAAATAAAAAGCACACAGCTCTCCCTGTCTTGAAATTCCCTTGTACAATCAATAAGGGAAACCACAAAATTCACAAACAGTTGCCTAGAGGAGGCACACTTTCCACATTCACTCAGACAACGGTTTCTCCCTTCCCTTCCCTTTGTTCAGTCTTTGCCTCAAACTGGTCCAATGGTCAGATGTGCGCCATGATCTAAAGGTGCTTTTTCACTAGGTGACAGAATCACGTGTGTATTTAGGAATGGATGATCTGTTCTCTACTGAGGCAGTCATTTTGCTAGGCACCGCACCCCACAAAGCACACACTGGGTATAGAAGACACATCCGGCAGGAAAGGCACAGAACAGTGTGTGTGGAGGGACCCAGAAGAGCTGACCCAGCATGGACAGCCTTGTACCGATTGCACAGGGCCGCTGACGCTGGGAGCCACTGTCGCCCTATGACACCTGGGCCCTGACCGCCCGGGGTCCACGCAGAGAGGAGGTGGAAAACTCAGACAAGTGAATGCCCCAAAATTCAGGTGGTATTTTGCCCATCCCTTTGCATTCAGGGACCCATCTAAGGATAATTAGGAAATGATTCATTAAAATCTCCCTCGTCTCTGCTGCCTTGGTTGAGATTTTCATTATTAGTGACTCAAAAGACCAAAAGATAGTAGGGACATGGAAAAAAGCAAGTGTCGGAACAGAATAGAGCAAAGCGCAGTGGGACAGGATGGGATAGTACAGGACGGGAAAGGGTAGTCTAGGGAAGGGGCGGGAAGGGAGGGACGAAGTAGGACAGGTGCAGCAACACCTGCATCTGAAGAAGCTTCCTGGCACCCAAGCAGAGGGAGTGGCCCAGCTGTGACTGCAGCCAGGAGCACGGCTCTGAGCCCACCCTCCCTCCTGCAGAGCAGGACTCGCCCGCAGCACCCCCTGGACACCTCATCGTCACCTGCGGGCTCTCCTTTGTTAAAGAAGCACATCACCTCTGAGTAGAAGCCCTTCATCCCGGCGCGGCTTACACGGTGGACAGAATGAGACCAGCGATACAGGAGACCCGACCTCTCTCTCCTGTCGGCGCAGAGCTCACCTGGCTCACCTGCTGTCCTCTCCGATATGCCCATGCACTGCCAGAGAAACCCGTGGTGGTTCTCCGGCAAAATAGCAAGGGTGGAACAGCAGAGAACAGAAGGCTGGTTTGTGTTCTACCCTCAGGATCCTTGGGGTGCACATAGCGTCTTGCTTTCAGGCATAACCCATGTAAACCTCACAAAGGATGGAAGCAAGGGCACTGTTTTTATGGAACATTAAAACAAGAAAGAAAAAACAAAAAACTCCAATTACCAGCTGGTACTTGGCTGCGTGACTCAAACTCGAACCATGTTATTCCTCAGACGATGCCAGGATGGAGTGCGGAGTGTCTTCATCTCACTGAGATGCCCACACAGGCCCGGGAGTCACAGGCTGCCCTGGCTGGTGTTCATGCTCCAAGCTCAGTGGCTCAGAGCCCTGTCTGTCCTCACGGCACACCCAGGACACACAGGCGGTCTTCTGCCCTGCACCCTCCACGCTCCAGCCCTGCATGTTCCGTGCTGTGCGGAACAGCGTCCTGGGGTCGTAGGGACAGGTGATTTTTCTCTGAAAATCTCTCCCACTCTGTACCTTTCTTGGCAGTTGGCAGATAATACATTAGCATTAAAAAAAATTTCATTTCTAGCATGTGATTTGATAATTTATTTACATAATAAAAGCATTAAAGACTCACTTGAACTCTCTTTGCAGTGGCTTACAATATACATGTGTTAGAAATACATTTTTATGTGTTGGTGGACACAAATTATCTCCTTATTTATTTTTATAATTGAAACTGAGGCAAAATAAGGCAGAAAACAGCTACCACCCAATTTACTGCTTTACTGGGGAGGTTTTGTGAATGTATGGGTGGGGTATGAGTGTTTGTGTGCCAGTGTGTGTTTTAACCGAATCAACGCTCCATGAAATACGATGTCGTGGTTTTGTTGATGTCTTTACAACAGTGATAAATCTACTGAATTTGGTAATCAAATTCCGCATTCCTTTTGAAAACCTGTGATGAGACCCACTGCCAAATGCAGGATGCCCTCAATGACCTTGGCCATGACCCCTAGCCTAATATCTGGTTTCCTCACCTGAAATTGGGGCAATGGTCATCTGCCGATCCCCTAGGAGTTACAAGGAACAGACCCAAGAGCGAAGGGCCAGATCATTGCATTTGCCTGAGGACACACCTGAATCTCTGAGGGGTGCGTGCAGGTGCCATTTGAAGAATAATCCTCTGATCCCCCAAAGATGTTGACACTTCCCCTGTAATGGGCTTGTCCCAAGTTCTGAGAACCCTGCCTAGGGGGAAAGAGGAATGAAGGTACAAAATACGTATCACTGCACAGAGGAACAGGTGGTCTTTGCCCTGCAGCTGCACCAGCACCACTGCCCATCCATGACTTCATAGTGGACCACGCTTCATCAAGCTGTCCCTGCAAGGAAACACTTTGATTATCAAGGACTAACTCTATCCCTGGTCAGCATAGGTTTTCAGATGGGTATCCCTAAGAGTTAAGTCTCCCTATCAATATAGCCATTTTTAACATGGATTCTATTTATTTATTTCTGCCATGCATGAGCAGCCAAGCCGGTTGTGCAGCTCTGTATGGATGAATCCGATGCGGAGCCTCTCTTGTCTGTATTTCTCTGTGTATTGATGGACCGGTGGGGAGCTGAGCTGTGGCAGCTATAATCTCTGCATGTGCTCCTGTCCTGCAATAGTGGAGACAGACCACAGACTCACAAACTTGAATATTGTCCCTGTTGAGCATGAATCACTCCAGGCAGGGTAACATCAGAGTTGGGTTTAGGAAAATACATTTATTATGATTTCTAATAATCGGCCCCCCACCTATGAGCTAAACTGCATGTGGCATGCCCCTGTGGCTCTCCTCGAGCACCTGTGCCATCTCCCTCCACACCCCTGTCTCACCCAGAACCTGCCTCAGTCTCCCCAGCCGCACTCCCATGACTCAAGTAGTCCTAAATAAATTATCATCCAATTAACGCATTCCAAATTATAGTAGATATCCAATAACAGAAATTATGAGAAAAAGTGCCATCCAATGTAAACACATAATATATACACACCTTAACTATTGCAAGTTACAAAATGCATAAGGGAGACATATATTTTTCCTGTAACAGCTGTTATTCATTCTCAAATTATTTCTGAAACAGCAAATAGCAATTTGCATTTAAATGAGATGTTTCTTATGAAGAGCTCGACGTGCTATGGTGTATTTATTTACACACACTCACACACACATACGTGCAGCAAATTGTAGCTATTAATACTGTCCTAATGTCAGAGAAAATACATTTTCTCTGTGGAACTTGCTGATAGCGACGACTGCCATCCTTCACGTTTTAAATGCTGGGATTCTTGGGCTCTGAGGAAAGATACGATTTGCCCAAATCCACAAGAGGGGAAGAGAAATACTCCGACGGCCACAGCACCTGGGTTCTCCTGAGCGGCGCCTAGAAATGGGCTCGTTAGTATCAGAGGCTGTTTCTGGAGAGGAGCAGGGCTTCAGACACGGCAACAGCAGGTTTGAATGTTGACCTTGGAGGGTCCCTTAGCTCTCTGCTGAGCACGCTGACATCACAGATCGATGTCTCTCTAAGCAGTGTCTGAGAGGGGCCGTGGGGGGAAGTCTGGCGTTGACCTGCCACGTTTGAGGACCCAGGGAGCAAAGGGGGCTTTCAGGGCCATCTCCTCCTCCCGCCTTTTTCTAACCTCCTGGTCCAGGTTCCCTTCCTTCTCCTTCTACCTGTTATTCGCCCCTTCTCAGGTTTCGTTACACTGGCGAATTTTAAATGTTCCTTTCTCTGAGGCGAGTGTACCCCTGTCCTTGGGTGTGTGCAGCCTCAGCCCAGCCCTACGCTGCGTGGACGGCAAGGGACTGCGAGCCATCGTCTTGGTGCCGTATCTGTTTGGATCATCAATAAAACCACAACCGCATAATGATAAGGGAAATAAAGTTATCTTTTTTTAGTTATATTGCAGACCTGATTTATTAGTTGGCTATTTTGATCGATGGTAAGGTCTAGAGGAATGTCAAAGTTTGAAAAAGAAGGGAGAACTTCAATCGCTGACCGACACATGAACAGGTGAAAAATGGGGAAAATAATCTTGGGTTAATCGGACACGGTCGCTGCGCCGATGTGAGTCTGACCCTCCCTGACTGTTTACAGATCCCTCCTCTGTTTGAGATCAACATCGGGCAGCATTTGAGAGACAGTTTCTGATAGGGGGACTCTGACACTGGTCACTGCTCAGCTCTGTCCACCCCATGTCCTGCGCTCTATCAATACATTGAAAACACAATTTGTATCAGCAGTTGTTTCTATAATTAAGAGCTCTTCCAAATCATCCTCATCGATTCATGCCATTAACTTATTGACTGGATCATGGCTTGTGCTGAGACGGTAATTTTGTCAAGTGGCTGCATCTTACTGCGTGTCTGGGTTATAGGAAAGCCTCTTAGGAAGTCCAGCGGGAGTAGTGTTTTGGAGCCAAGTTGCAATTCATGTATTTTAATTTAAGCGCACTTTGGTAGTTAATGCATTGGACCCCTGAGGAAACAACCTAACATGTTGGTTTTAAAATGGTTACAGAGGTCTATAATGAATAAAAACTTATAAAGTTCAATTTAGAATTAGCTAACCAGAGCATAGGTCCTGACATTGAAGCAGTTACAACTTTTAAAGAGCAATGGTGACCCTTTCGCCTGAGTGGGACACCAAGAATATACTGGGATTTTTTTTTTTTAATTAACTAGATCTTTGTCTCATGTTATAATCCAAGTAAATCCAATGAAATTACAGAGATGTGTGTAAAAATTAAATCACACAAGAAAATGAACACAGACTGCAATAATTATGTTATGTCTTCATGAGGAAATTTATTTCAAGGAAGAAAACCAGTAACGTGTCTCAGTGGGAAGACTCCATTGGAACACCTGTATGGCAACAATAAAATTAAAAGATAAAATCTAACTGTGAAAAACCTCTGTAACAAGTATGACAATAGGAAATATTCTTAATACATGCAAGCACTTAGGTTGCCCATGTGATCATGGCTAACTCCTCAATGTAAAGTGGGGAAAATAAAATTAACATAAATTTTACAAAAGAGAAAGTGGAAAATGGTTAATAACTATAAAATAGTCCAATTTCAGTAGTAATAATATAAAACAAAAATAAAATATCTTTCAACATATCAAATTAATAAAAGAGAAGTGTTATAACATTCAACACTGGAAAGAATTTGTCCATATAGTCTCTTTTAGAGATTATGGTGTAAGTGAAAATTGATACAACATTCCATAAAATCAGTTTACCAAAAGTGTATACAAAAATGTATGCATGTTCATGATTTTCATCAATAATTCCACTCATATAAATACTGTTTGTCCAACAGAAATAATCAAGACAGGATGTTTATTCAAAGACTTTATTATAGCATTAGTTTAACAGCAAATTTTATGAAAAATTTTTATAAATATAGAAAAATAAGGGACTAGTTCTATCAACATGGTACAGTTGAAATGACACTTCAAGGAGATGCCAATATCAAAGTATAATTAGTGAAAACCAGTAAGGCATTACACAGTAAGAACCAGATTTGAAAAATATTTCCCACAATGAAAATATATCACTTTTAAAAGTAGGAACAATTTTTTTAAAAATCTCCTAAAGGGATATTTACATGAAAAAAATCAGCTTTTGCATAAGTTTAAAAAAAGTTGCCTGGTCAAAAACATACATATACATTTTTTGGCAATATGACTGTAGTTGAGTCTCACCTCCAGGAACTGTGTCAGGGGCAGTAATTTTATTAGTGTATTTGGAGATGATAAAATTACCCAAGGAAGACAAAGAAAACAATGAGTTAATTATCGAGTGTTCATTGTGCTAATTCGAACATTACCTGAGTACATCTTCACGACCACCTCCGAGGTAGCTTTTACCGCTTACCGCTCACACTCTCCAGGGTGGAGCCCCCGCTGCCCGAAGGGTCAGCTCCAGTTAGGTGTCTGCCTGGACTCCCCTGCCCACACCTGGCACAATTCCATTCCCCCAGTGATGATTTCTTCCCCAAACCTACCGTGAACCAGGTGTGCACCTGCTGCCGCCGCCAGAGCTGCCTGGTGCCAGGGCGGTCCAGCAACCTCACCGTCCTCCCAGCCTTCCTGGGTTTCAAATCAGCATTTGCATCCACGTCCAGTATTCTTAAGTATATTTTCCTTTTTGTCTTTCATCTTAATTAATGCTCGTGATATACATGGCATTAATTGATGCGTTGTTGGAACTTCTAGACTTTACCCAGCATCGACTGTCTCGTGTCTCTCCAACTCCTCCCTCATCCTCTGTTCTCTGTCCCCCTGTCTCTCTCTTCCCACCTGCAGAGCCTTGCACACAAACCTACCCCTCACCCAGCACAGGAGCGAGTGTGGGTGGACGGATGTCACGTTGGATGCCCCAGTGAACCTGCTTAGTACCACAAAATGCACTGATTTAAGAGTTATTTTGCTAACATAGCACAGCAGGGCTGCTTCTCCCTCTGGTCGTGAGCTGGGCCAGGGGACCTCGTGTGAGCATCCGGCCCTTGGTGGGACAGGAAATTCGATTCGTGCTTAATTTAATGAGAGAGTCCAGATTAGCGGCTTTCCCAAACAATTCCTCAAAAATAATATTTTCCCTTTCATAGCAACATGTACTACACACAACAAACCCATTTTAAAGAGAAACAAAACAACTTAAAGAAAAAGGAAAAATAAGGACAAACCCCAACAAGGACGAAAATAGGGGCCAAATCACACCAAGGGAACAGACTGACCTTTTAAAAATCTGTACACAATTTGGCAAGCGAGGCATATACAAGCGAGTGAAAAACGACAGATTCGGGGAGCTCCATTCCTCCCTTGCGCTCGTGGTCTGGCTAACGCGCAGCTGGGGCGTCTCCTGGTCCATTCCATCAGCTGAGTGACGCCTGCAGACAAAGGCTCACCTGGGTCAGCACCAGGATGCAGCCGGCTTTAAAGTCTGACTTGTAAAATTACCTGTAATCATTTTCAACACTCTGTATTTCCTATTATAGGAAAAATTGTTAGAGTTTTAATATGTTAATTAAGTACTGACCTTTTTGTAAAATCTTTGGGTTTGGATAGCAAGAATGAAAAACTAAAAAAAAAAAAAAGATTAAGCAGATGTGGTAGCTCACACCTGTAATCCCAGCACTCTGGGAGGCTGAGGCAGTGGGTTGCTAGAGGCCATGAATTCGAGACCAGCCTGAGCAAGAGCGAGACCCCATCTCTACAAAATACTTAAAACTTAGCTGAGCATGGTGGTACACACCTCGAGTCCCAGCTACTCAGCAGACTGAGGCAGGAGGATTGGTCCAACCCAGGAATCAGAGGTTGCAGTGAGCTATGGTGACACCACTGCACTCCTGCAGTCCAGCCTGGGGGGCCGAGCAAGACTCTGCCCCAAAATTAAAAAAAAAAAAAAGAGAGATGAACAGTTTGAAAATGATTGCACACTTCTTATAATTTTGGCAAAATGTAGTTATGGCATTCTTTTTTTTTCCTTTTTTTAAAAATTTCAGTATATTATGGCGGTATAAATGTTTAGGTTACTATATTGCCTTTGCCCCACCCGACTCAGAGCTTTAATTGTGTCCATCCCCCGGATGGTGCGAACCACACCCATTAGGTGTGTATATATCATCCCCTCCTCCCTCGCCCCCCTTCCCTACACCTTAGGAATGTTACTACTATATGTGCACTGAAGTGTTGATCAGTTAATACCAATTTGATGATGAGTCCATGTGGTGCTTGTTTTTCCATTCTTGGGATACTTCACTTAGTAGAATGGGCCCCAGCTCCCTCCAGGATAATACAAGAGGTGCTAGATAACCATTGTTTTTGTGGCTGAATAGTACTCCACGGTATACATATACCACATTTTATTAATCCACTCACGTATTGATGGACACTTGGGTTGTTTCCACATCTTTGCATTGTGAATTGTGCTGCTCTAACATTTGAGTGCAGGTGCCTTGCTGGCATAACAGCTATGGTATTCTTAATGGACACGAAATTAAAGATTTCAACTACAAAGTATAATCTGTTCAGACTGAAAAGCAAAAGAACATATTCCACCTTGTTACGGAGACATTGAAATAACTATTTTTATGTCCTTCACACGTGACAAGAACGTCTACTCCCAAGAGCCACCACCTGCTGCCCCCTCCTGGGGGAGGGGGCTCCCAACAGTCACCCCACGTGGTTAGTAACCTTGCTCCACACAACACCCTTTCTGAGGACAAACACTATTATTCACATTTCCTATGAGATAACAGACGTAGAGACAAGAAGGAGCTCACTCAGATCCCAAGGTTGCAGGACCTGGTCCGCAGGAACCCACGTCCCGTGCCCTTGGCCACCAGGGGACACAACCCCTCCTAGCAGCTCCCGTCCCCTCCTGACAGAGTTACCTGCGGGCTGACTTCATGGTGCAGACAATGCCATACAGCCACACACAGGGTTGAGTGTGCTGGCTCACTTTACACACCATTTAAAACATCTCCACAAAATTAAACTGCTCCCGCAGAAATCGTTGATTTAGCCTGCAAGACGTTTTGAGCACACCTAGATGAACTGCCGGCTGGGTGAGAGAACCTACATTCTGCTGCTGACTTGACCCGGAGGAGCGACAAATCTTTGGAATGACTACGGAGTCGCTAAACATGAGCAAAGCTGATTCAGAAATGGAAAACCAAACAGAATGTTCTCAGTGCTTATTAGGTCTTTTGAAAACTATCTGCAAGGCTCTTATAAAACATTAAAATAACATTAAATACCAGGAATGGCATGGTTTTATTTAGAAGATATTAGCTGCAGATTAAAACAATCATTCAATTTCATGACATTAACTCAGTATCCAATAATAGTTAACATCAACGAAAACAAAATCTGTTAAATATTTTAGTGTTCCATAGACAAAATAATTAGTTAATTACAGAGTGACCAGCTCTCCTGGTTTCCCTCCCACCTGAATGGGGTGAGCACGGGCAGTTTCACATCCAAGCAAAGCAGGACGGGAGGTCATCTTCGTGCCTGTGTGGTAGGTATGAGAGGGAGACCAGCGAGAGGCTCTCAGAGCAGAGTAGAGACAAGTATGTGTGTGTGTGTGTGTGTGTGTGTGTGTGTGAGGCTAACTACCAGAGTCTCTCTGGCTGATGTGGTCCTTGGTCTGAATGGTGAAGGAGAATCAGGCAAACAGAGGACGAGCAACGAGCCTGTGGAACAAGGCAGAGGAAGAACAGAGGCATGCAGAGCACAAGGTAGGAGCTGCCAGGCGCGAGGGCCGGGCATGCACAGAACATCTGGGTTGCCGGGGCAGCCAGGGGAGCAGACTGCAGGAGGTGGAGGGAATCCTCTGCCCAGGAATGAATTAACACAGTCGGGGTGCAGGTGGGGACCCGTCCTCCAAGACGCAGGATCCAAAGGATTTAGTGTCCTTTTTTTAGAACATAAGACAGCTGCAGAATAAGTTTTCTTCATTGGTCGGATGTCATTAACCGTGACGGGAAACCGGGGGGAGGAGTACGACTTTTTAAGGAAGACCACACATTTTGTTTCAGATGGATCGAGGATTAGGGTTTCCTGTTCAGCCAGGTACAGATGCTCAGCAGACAGGAAGTCAGGGGAGAAATCGAAGCCCCAGGGTGTGCATTAGAGATACCAGCAGAGAATTAGTTCAAGTGCTTAGATCAGAAAGTGCAGAAAAACGTTCTAGAGAGAAGAGCAGCCCTGGGAAGTTGAGGAAGACTTTTGTTGAAGAGGAAAAGGAAACCTGCAGAGGACTTGGAGAAAGAGCAATTAGACACGCTTACGCAGCCAGCAATAAATAACTACAGATCTGTGCAAAGAATAGCATCCCAAACTCTGGAAATCTGGTAATTAATGTTCAGTAATACGCTTTTGAATTAAAGCGTGATGCTAGGTGATGTGAAACACTAGAAGAGTTACAAGTTTCCTTTGACCTAAAGAAGACCACCCCGGTCTCCATTTAACCAGTAAATGACATAAAGTTTCTGTCCTCATAATGCGTAGTCACACAAACGTTGGGGGCACCGTTGCTTGGCACTGAGGGAACACAAGTATGAGTAAGAACGATCTGTACTGCGTAAGGGCTCGTGGTCTTTTGCGGGGCGCTATTCATTGAAGAGAAAGATCTACACAGAGATAATAATTTCAGCACAAAGCTCCGGAGCTATGATAGAAGCCTGCAGCACAGACTGTCACGACAGCGCACAAGACACCGGTGATGGATGACTCTTCCTGGGAGGCTGGATCGACGGGGACGCGGAGGCCACCCCAGCGACAAGCTGGATGTGAACGTGGGAGGCTTGCTGGGCAGAGGAGCCCTCAGAGCAGGAGCGCTGTGGAAGCAAGCGGCGTCTAGAAGGCGCACCGTGTGCTCTCGCAGACCAGGGTAGGACGGGATGGGCCGGGCAGACCTCTCCTGCCAGGTGCCCCGACGTTCTCACCTGGGAAACAGCCATGCGAATGTTTGGAAATACCAGTGGGCCGGGCGAAAGAGACACAGACACAGAGCAGATAAATGCCGAGCCAGCCGCCAGCGGCGTGTGGGCAGAGCAGCGTCTCGGCGAAGGAGCCGTCTCCAGCCTTGCCAGACGAGCCGCAAGGACAAGGGGAATCCGGAGTGTGGCGTGTGTTGAGTACAGATCACGCCAATGGCCAGAAGGACCTTTCTACGCCGGGTGCTTAGAGAGAACGAAAAATAACAGTTCCTCAAACAAGGAGATCAGTGAACACTCAGCAGAAATAATGAATTTAAAAAAGTGCAATTCAAGTGCCTGAGTCTTCAGTGAACTCGGAAGAATTTATGAACTCGGACAAGGCCACACTGTGCATCTAAGACTTTTTAAATAAATATTTGTCCTGTAAAATTACACTAACTATGGGTGTTGGAGAATGATAGGATTTTCTTCTAGCCCACTGCATGGTGCTCCTGAAGGAGGCGTCCCTTAGAATGATGCCTTCCCAACGGGATTCTGCACGTTTCCCCCACGTTTTTAGAGGGTGAAAAATAAAACAAATTAAATAAACAGTGTAAGGAATTCACGTGAAATTCTTGCTTAATGGTTACTGAATATATTTTGCTCCAAGTTCACAATTTCTAAGATGGTTTGATAACATATTGATGCTTGTTTAGAATGAAAAATCAGTGACAAAATTTAACATAATTCTTAACGTTTTTATTCAATCTGTCTCTTAGATATCGACTGTTATATAAACCCTTTGTGCCAATACATATTATTAAGCCAAAAGCAAACTGGTAAAATCCAAATGTAGGCCAAATAAATTATTGCTTAGTCTTTGCAATAAAGGATAATCTTGGGTATGAATTGCATGTTATGTAGAGCACAGACCTGTCAAAGGCTACACTTTAACATTTCAAATCTCATTTAAGGAATTTATAAATGGATGAAACCCTGTCTTTCATAACATGTAATTGTAAGGTTGTTCCTTTAATACCTCAATGTCTTTAGGACAGATACCTTGGAGGACTTGCACAGACTGGTAACCAGTACGCTATACCAATTATGAAAACTAAAATCTAGTTTTTAAAGTTTAAGATGAGAATGGCCATAAATATTTAATTTTTTAGAATGTCTCAAAACATTATAAAATTCAAGATGTATGGAAAACCCAGCCATGAGAGATTCAAGTTGTATTGCTTTTAGCAAATGGAGATGGCCTTCCTGGAGATAAAAGCTTCAAACGGCTGGGAAATCACATTCTTAAGGCTCCTTGAACTTCTAAGAGCTCTTACAAATAAACATTTTCGTAAGCTAACTTTAAATGGATTAAAAACACATGGCCAAATTGTCCTGAAAACACAAAGGACTTACTTTCTAAAGGATAATATATTCAGCAAAATGCCTTTGCAATTTGACAGATCCCTTTTAACACAAGAACACGCAGGAGATTTTGAAGTATCCAAACCGTAACTGGTTTCTCAGACTCAACACCCAAAGCTTCAGAAAACAAATCCGTGCATTGGGGATGATCATGAGATAAAATCAGACTCATTCATAAAAGAACATGCCTTAGAACCTCCTGTATTAGGTGATTGATCTACAGTGTGTTTTTATATGTGACACATTTCTCTGGGAGGCTTTTGGAAGAGAAAACGTTTATGCCAGTGATTTCCACCCCATATGCAATATTTTAGAAATATCCCTAAATAGATCGTGGAAAACATCATTCTAAGAGGTGAAATAGTTTGTTACATTAATTCCTCCAGAGTAATTGCCAAGAATTCAATATTGACCAAAAAAATATTGTACAAGGCACTATGAGATTAGAAATAAAGTAAAAAAAAAAAAAAAAAAAGAAATCTCCAGAAATTTTAAACCTAGTGTTAGGTACAAGCACACCTCTAGGTAGGTACAAGCACACCTCTAGGTAAAAGAGCAAAGGTCAGGACGCAAAGACAGCCTCTCACTGACGCACCTGACCTTTCCCTCACATCTGTCCTCCGGCCCCTGTTTGCAGCACTGTTGTTGACAACGGGTACGTGTCCTGAGCATCCTTTACCAACACGGCTCAACTCCTCGGCAGCACAGAAAGGGAAAGAGAAAGGCCAGAACCGCTATGAATTTTTAATGAAATTACAGCAAAGCAAATTTCAATTATCACACCCAGCACTAATGATCACTTAGCATATTCAGGGTTTATTGGCTTGCCCTCCCTTCCTCAAGCTTCCTAATTCTAATAATTTGACATAATGTGAAAGGTTCAGCATGTCTTTATTAATGATATATACATAGTGATTTATTTTATTTATAGACAAGAATACACTTAGTATATTAGCTCCGTTAGCAAACACGAAATTTATGTAATCCCTTCTCTGGGAAGTCTGGAACCGGCTCCTCTTCCTCCTCGGTCCTATCAGAGGAAGGAGGACAAAAGCCCATGACGTAGTTAGGGTTCTTCTAGACACAAGGCACAAGGGAAACAGTATCTGTGTTCTGATATATGCAACCACCATTAACAAGCCATAAATCACGGGAGATGAGGAAGAACTGCAATAATTGAAATTTGTAATTCTGATTAGTCACATTTTTAGAAGCTAGATATCACAGCTTGTTTTTTCCTAACTGTATTTAAGTGGGGGTGCGTATGATGTGTATGATGTAGAGACCCAACATGAAATGGACTACTATATCAGATTCATTCCATAAATTATGGTGCATCCACACAGGCAATGCCATGAGAACTCAGGTGCGAATCTTGCTACACCAGAGTGTCTGTGTGTCACGGAAACAAAAAGCACCAAGATCCGGCACCAGGCCGTAATTGTGCATTTTTGACCCCCACGAAGCTATCAGCCCGTTGAGAAGAGCAGAAGCTCACCTTCAGCAGCTGTCTTTTAAAGGCCATTACACTTCTGGGATTTTTCTTTAGTTATTTATTTTTATTTTTAAAATTCCAACTTTCCTCTTCCACGGGGGTTTCCTATTTAACATCTTGCTCCTCCCCCTACACGTGGGATGCTTCTTTCGGCAAGGTAGGCGTCTGTTCTGGTTTCGGCAGTGTGTCTGACCACAGAGTGGCGGCGGCAGGTCTGCCGTGTGTCGGGAGCACACACGCATCAGAAGAATGAGGTACGGCCAGGCACGCGACCTCTTGCTCTTGCTTTAATTTTGCTGTGTAACGGTTGTATAGCCTGAATTTCTGAGTCACACTGTTCTTTTGGAAATAGGTAACTTATATAAGCACGATTTTTCTTCTTAAAAAAACAAAATAAAACCTGCATACAATTCTACATATGATTTGAGGCGCTTTACCACTATGCAAAGATATTGGAATACAATTTAAGAAATGGATTCAATTCTCTAAGTGTTTGATCTGCATGACTGATGACACCTATACTATTAATTTCGTCACTTTTGAAAGTCCAGAGTGTAGGAGACACAGGCTTAGATTCCAAGTTCTGCCAAAGCAGAAGGGCATCCTATTTAAAACGACAATCCATAGATACCAAAGAAAAGATTGAAAAGAATAATCAAATGTAACAAATAATGTATTTTTGAAAAAGACTCAGTCTAATAATTGCTCTGGCTAGGACTTCCAGTACTATGTTGAACAGAAGTGGTGGGAGTCACCATCCTTGTCTTATTTCTGATTTTAGAGAAAACGATTTCTCTGTTCACCATAGAGTAGGATGTTTGCTGTGGGTTTGTCATATATGGCCTTTCCTGTGTTGAGGGGCACTCTTTCTATACTAATTAGTTGAGAGTTTTTATCATAAAAGGACGCTGAACTTTGCCAAATGCTTTTTCCGCATCAGTTGAGATGATCAGTGATTTTTGTTCACAGAGTGAGTCACAGTTACTGATTTTCACATGTTAAACCAAACTTGCATCTCAGGATACACCTCACTTGATCACAGTGAATGATACTTTTAATGTACCGTTGAACACGGTTTGATGGTATTTTGTGGAAGTTTTTGCATCTATCTTCACTGATGATTTTGGCCTGTAGTTTTCTTTCCTTGTAGTGCCTTTGTCTAGCTTCAGTGTCAGAGTAAGACTAGCCTCACAAAATTAATTTGGAAGTATTTCCTCCTCTTCAATTTTTTGAAGACTTTGGAAAGGGTTGGTATTAGTTCTCCTTTAAATGCATGATAGAATTTAGCCATGAAGCCATGTGGTTGTGGTCTTTTCTATCATGGGAGATTTTTAATCACTAATTCAGTCTCCTTACTGGTATTGATCTGTTCAGATTTCCAGTTTCTTCATGATTCAGTTTTGGTAGGTTCTATGTCCCTATAATAGAAATGTATGCATTTTTTCCAGAGCGATTGAGAAAGAAAAAGAAACAAAAGGCACGCAAAGAACAAAGGAAGACATAAAATTGTCTTTTTGCTGACAACATGATTTTATATATGGAAAATCCTAAAGACGCAGCCAAAAAACTGTTAGAACTGATAAAGAAATTCAGTACAGTTGCCGAATACAAAATCAACTTGTAAAATCTATAGTGTTTCTATACACTAACAATGAACTATCTGAAAAAAATAAGAAAACAATTTCTTTTACAAAGCATCAAAAAATAAAATACTTAGGAATATATTTAACAAAGGAAGTAAATAAATTTGTATACTAAAAACTTAAAACATTAATGAGGTAAATTAAAAAATGACATAAATAAATGGAAAGACATTCTGTGGTCATGGATAAGAATTAATATTGTTAAAATGTCCACACTGCCTAAAGAGAAACAAATTCAATGAAATCCTTATCAAAATTCCAGTATCATTCTTCACAGATATAAAAAAGTCATAAACTTTGTATGTAACCATGGAAGACCCTGAATAGCCAAAGCAATCCTGAACAATAAGAACAAACCTGGAATCATCAAACTACCAAATTTCAAAATATATTACAAAACTATAGTGATGAATACAGCACAGTACTGGAATCAAAACAGAAACATTAACTAGTAGAACAGGACAGAGAGCCCAGAATTAAACTCACCCATTTACGGTCAGTTGATTTTCAGCAAAGATGTCAAGAACACACAATATGGAAAGAACAGCCTTCAATAAATGATGCTGGGAAAACTAAACATCCACATGAAGAGGAATGAAAATGGACCCTTAATTCACCCTTTTTACAGATTCAACTCGAAATGGATTAAAGACTTAAATGTAAGACCCGAAACTATAAAACTACCAGAAAAACAAACAAACAAAAAAACCTCAAAAACCAAAACATGAGAAAATCCCCATGACCTTGATCTAGGCAGCGATTTCTTGGCTATAAGCCCAAAAACACAAGTAACAAAAGCAAAAATAGACAAATGGAATTGCACCAAACTAAAACACTTCCTCCCAGTGAAAGAAACAATAGAGTGAAGAAACAACACACAGATTAGGAAAAAAATATTTGTAAATTATACATTGATGAATGGGCTAATATCTAAAATATATAATGAACTCAAACCAGTCAATAATAAGAAAACAAATAACTGTATTAAAAAGAAATGGGCAAATGATCTAAATAGGCACTTCTCAAAAGCAGACATACAAATGGACCACAGATATATGAAAAAATGTTTAGTTTCGCTAATCATCAGGGAAATGTAAATCAAAATCATGATGAGATATCACCTCACACATGTTAGTTTGGTTATTATCAAAAAGATAACAAGTGTTGGTAAGAATATGAAGAAAAGGGAACTCTTTTTTTAAACTTTTAAAATTCAGATAATTTCAGGGGTACAGAGGTTTTGGTTACATGGATTGTTTTTGTACTGCTTGAGTCAAAGTGGTAAGTGTGCCGTCTCCCGTACATGGTACCGGTTAGATATGATTTTACCCATTCCCTCCCGCTTGAACGATTTCCACTGAGTTTTACTTCCATCTATTCTTTAGCTTAATAGTTAGGATTTTACTAAGTTCTAAAACAGGAAAGAAATTTGAGTCTAAGGAAAAAAAAGCTATAATGGATGGTAATAGACCAAATTGTCAGTTATAAAAATAAATATAAAAAATTACTACAACCACATTAAAAAAATAAAGTTCAATCAAAAGCTGTTTACAAGAAGGAAACCTAAAACTACAAAACAGAGTTAAAAATATGATTGTTAATAAGCATGCTAGCAAACACAATGGCAGTATCAATGCCAAAAAAGTAGAATTAAAATTAAATAAAACTAAATAGTACAAAGATAACAATTTGCATTGATAAAATGTAATGTAATATAGCGATTGACTTCTCACCAAACTGTAAAGGCAAATACTATTAAGATGTACAAAGAAAAACAATTCGAAATATAAGAAATCACTCTTCATGCATCAATTATTTTATACTTTCAAAAAATAAAATATATGCACAGCTCTAAATAACAGAAAGAATAGAAAAGTAATTAAATTCATGTATTTGAGTTAAAATCTACGTAGAGTAAAATGAAGAGATTGTAAGTGTAAAAGTAAATGGATTTTATAAACACATGGGTCCATGTGACCTACATTTTGGTTAAGATTTAGAACATTTCCATGACCTTGAAAAGTTCTCTCATGCCTTCCACAAGCACTTTACTGATTCCTATCAGCTTAGGTTTTCTTTGTACGTTCCTAAAGTTTATACTAATGGAATAATTCAGTATGTACTCTTCAACAATTGGCTTCTTTCACTCGACACAAAGTCTGTGGGAGTTGCACATACTAAAGTGTGTGTTAGAAATTCATCCTATTTATTGCCATTGGCATTCCACTGATAACACAGCAATCTGCTTAGCCAGTCTACTTTCAAGGGCCATTTGAGTCATTTCCATTATTCTACCATTACGTATAAAGCCCAAACAAGCGTTCCTGAACAAATTCTTCGGGGCATGTATGTTTTTGACTCTTTTGGGTAAATACGTAGGAGTGGAATTGCTGGATCTTAGAAAAGTTGTAAACATCACTTTATTAGCAATTGCCAAACATTGTGCCAAAGCGATCATAGCAAAGTAGATTCCCACGAGCAAAGTGGGATGTTGTGCTCAACATTGTCACATTCATAAAAAATGCAACGCTATTATTTTTGTCACACACAAAATTTGTATGCAATTTTTTTTAAAGAATAGCCTTTCATGTTCACCCACAAAATTATACATATTGTGCTCTTTCTTTCTTCCTTACAGTCTGAGATTTCAGCTGTTGTCATTCTCTGTTCTCCTGAAGAGTTTGCTTTGGCAATCTTTGCAGTGGGGACTGTCTGGTGAAACCATCGCTCAGCTATGGCTCATGTAAAAAATATTTTTGGCTGGATATGGAATTATGGGTTTACAGGGTTTCTTTTTCTTTTTTTCAGCACTTTACAGATTTATTTTATAATTATGATGTCAATTATTTTTGGTGACAAGTCAGCCATCGTTTGCTTTATTGTTCTCTTGCGGATAATGTGTCTTCTCCTCGCTCTTAAGCTCTTCACTGTATCTTTGCTGAGCAGCAGCTGGAAAACTTAGTGCCCAGGCTTAGTTCCCTTTGCGTTTCTCCTCTGTGGGGTCCATAGATTTTTTGGTTGTTTAGGTTCATATTTGTCATCAAATTTGGTTATTTTTAAATTCGTTTGTGTTGCGATTTCTTTCTTCTCTTCCCTTGTGTCTAAACATACATGTTATATAAACGTTGATATTTTCCATGGGTCATTAGAGAATTTGTTTGTTTGTTTGTTTTTTCATTTTTTCTTTCTGCTCTTTATATTAAAAAATTTCTGTTGTTCTGTCCTCAAGTTCATGACCCTCTTTCATGTAGACACCAGTGATCTGTAAAGCCTATCCAGTGAGTTATGAACATAAACCTTTTATTTTATAATAGTTTTACATTTACTAAAAAGTTTCAAGGATAATTCATAGAATTCTCATAAACCTCACACTGAGTATCCCCTATCATTAGTGCCTTGCATCAATATGAGCATTTGCCACCAGTGAATGGACCAGTACTAATGTGGTATTAACTGAAGACTCTACTTAATCAGATTTCGGTAGATTTTAGCAGATGTGCCAGCCTCCCGCTCTGGACACCACAGTAGGTTTAGCTGCTCTGTCTTCTCCAGTTGAGACGACTTCTTAGACGTTCCTCACTTTGATAATCTTGGGAGTTTCGAAAAGCACTGGCCAGATAGATTGCAGAATGTCACCCAATTGATATTTGCCCAACTTCTTTTTCGCTGATCATATCCTGTCAAAGGTATAAATCGTCAACATGACGTGAAACTGTTCATGTTAACCTTGACAATCTTGCTGAGACAGTGTTTCTCGTTTTTTCCACTGTAACTTTGCTCTTTTCTATTTATATTATAATTTTTAAAATGATACACTATGTGCAGCTTACTCTCACTAGGTGAGGAGCTAGGCTTCATCTCCTTCAAGATAAAATATCTGCATTAGTTATTTGGAATTTTCCTGCACAGAAGATTTTTTTTATTATATCACATTTATTAGTGTGTTCACTCATCCATTTATATTAATTTTTTAAAATGTAGAACAGATTAATCGGCAGGAGAAATGTAATTAAAAAACAAAACCCAAACCAACTTTCAAAACATGCCTACGTGGCTTACACGCAGGTGTCAAGGCATCAGCAGCAGGTACTGACATTTAATTCGGAAACTTGCTTAATTAAGCAAGGGTGATAAATCATTTAAGTTATTTCAGTTCTAGTTCTGGCTAAATTTCCAAGGTGGTAGATGGTACATTCCAATAGGAAATGTGAAATACATGCCATGCCACAGAGATGAACAAAAACTGGTTGCATGATGCTGAAATCGCTCTTCCAAATGAGGTTATAAATGACTTGGAAGTTTGGAGAGTGGAGGAGGACGCTGGGGGGGCTGTTTTGTCCTGGGAGCTCTGTCCTCTTCCCCAAAGGCACAGGTGTGTGTGTGGACTTCCTTTCAGCCCTGGGGTTGCGTTTGTCCCGTCCAAGGGTGCTGCCGTGAGAGATGCGAGGATGAGAGGAAGGAGAGTAGAGATACGTGCCAGGTGCCCAGGGGCTAAGGAGGAGGTAGCAAGTGACTGCGGGAAGAATAGTTTCACTCTCAGGAAAGAGATGCAGGGAGCGAGCTCCTGTGATTGGCCTCCAGAAACACCCACTGAAGATGCTCACTGAGAAAATACGTGGCATCAACCACGTAAGTTCCATGCAGGGAGAGCTGAAGCTTAACCTTCAGGGTTTGCAGTTTTTGACTACTTCACTAAACCGGACGTAGCAGTTACTAAATGAAGTCTGTATTTTTGCCCAAGTGACTGGAAACTTTTTATTACGTACAAATGACCATCAAAGTCAAGAAGCTTGCCATAGCTTTTTCAAGCTCAGAGACGTACGCAGTCCCACTGCAAGGCAGTGGCAAAGTGAAGGTGACTTCTGAATAGGTGCCATGAGTTTTGCTTGTTCAATTTTAGGGACACAGGTCTGTTACACTGCAGAAGAGCTCCTGATATCAAAAGATGAATCTCATAAAAGGAAGTTGTTAAGTAATGGGGATTACCTGCTGGAAACTCACCCTAGGGAAGCAGAGCAGCCTTTGCATGCCCCTCCCAGTCCATTTCCACTGGCCCCAGAGGAAAATAAAGCAGATGTCTACCCCCGTTTATCTGCAGGATGGGCCCAGTGACCTCTGATGGCCACTTGACTTGGACAAGCTTATGACGTGATCAAAAATACGGCTTTAGGTAACACTTCCTGTACTAGAGGGGGAGTATTCATTTCTCTTTTTATTAACATACAAGTCAGAATGTCCATTTAAAAGAAGATTGTTTTTGTATTTAAGGAGACAGTGAGCAAATATAGAAAACAATCAGAGATGAGGAAATGGGATTTGGCCGTGTGATATTAACAAATATGGTGTCTAGCAGCCGGGGTGCAATTTTGGAAATTTCAAGCGAGGTAGGAGTGGGCAGTCATCCCGTGACAGAGCAGTGGGAAAAATAATTGTTTTCTACTCCTGTGACATTTCATCCCCTCTACTGCCAAATAAATGCAGTCCTGGAGGTGGAGTTAGCAAACTCTTCCAACAGAAGAGACTCGAATGCAAATTTTGGAAACTGAACCTTAGTATTATTACTATTATTTTGTTTTAATTTAAGATATTTGACTATACTCTAGATTTTTTTAAATCTCATCTCCCTGATTCATAGTTTAGCTTTGCTTCTCAATACTATTTCTTTCCGCAGGTTCATTTCTCAGAACATGCTTTGTACTTTTTGAAGGCTCTGCTGATGTTCTCAGTAAGATTTTCTTTATAAATTGTTTTCAATAATCTGGGACACTCTAAAGACAAATCATTCTATAGCTAAAGTTTTGTCCATTGTTTTATTCTGACCATATTTTATTTGGCAATTAGTATCTTCATTGAAAATAGCAATTAGACATAGAAAATGGAAACACATATTTTTTTTTGATTTCTAAGAAAATCTGGGATTAATGCCAGGAGTGGTTTACCCTAAAGCTTATTATTGACATTCTTAATTACCATTTCAGTTTTATTATTATGAACTAACTATAAATAATCTATTTATTAAATTAATACTATACATGTCAATCTATTTTTGCTTTGCATGTTCATTTTAAAAGGATTTTTAATTCAGAAATTTGAACTACTTTAGGAAACTTTCATATTATAACTTCTTCCACAGTACTTCTCTTTAAAAATTACATTAAACTTTTTTGGGATAGTCTGTGTTAATCTTTGACATAAACAGTGTTAACTAGCCCCATGATAAATTATGACCAGTTGTATTTGAACCTTGACCCACATAATAACTTTGCTATCAAACAGAGTAAAATAAATTTTCCCTGACTATAGTCTATATTAATACAAAAAATCTTTGCCCAGAACAATGTCGTTGAGGATTTCCCCAATTTTTTTTCTAGTAGTTTCATAGTTTTGGGTCTTAGATTTAAGTTTCTAATTCATTTTTATTTTTGTTTATTCTTTCCATTGGTCTATGTGTCCATTTTTATGCCATTACCATGCTTATTTGATTACTATAGCTTTGTAGTATATTTTAAAGTCAAGTAGTGTGATGCCTCTAGCTTTGGTCTTTCTGCTCAGGATTGCTTTGGCTACTTGGGGTCTTTTGTGGTTCCATATAAATTTTAGGAGAGTTTTTCTATTTCTGTGAAGAATGTCATTGGTATTTTGATAGGGATTGCACTGAATCTGTAAATTACTTTGGGTAGTGTAGTCATTTTAACAATATCCATGGTTCCCACCCATGAGCATTTTGTGTGTGTGTTCCTTTCTGTGTCTGTCATCAGAGTTTTATAGCTCTCCTTGTATAGATATTTCATATTTTTGGTTAAATTGATTCCCAAGTATTTTATATGTTTTGTAGCTATTATAAATGAGACTATTTTCCTGATTTCTTTTTCAGACCATTTGCTGTTGGCATATATAAATGCTACTGATTTTTGTATGTTGGTTTTATATCCTTCAACTTTGCTAAATTTGTTTATCAGCTCTAACAGTTTTTCGGTGGAGTCTTTAGGTTTTTCCAAACGTAAGATCATGTTGTCTGCATACAAAGCTAAGTTGACTTCTTCCTTTCCAATTTTAAAGAAGCAGAAAATTCTATATAAAATTATACTTGTGTCTAGGTTGGGGGAAGAGAGTGAGAAAGAGAACCCAGTATCTGGAAATCCTGTGTATATACATGCTGGTGTGTTACTGTGTAAGTGCAGGGGAAGCTGCAGATTGAGTCACTGGATTGATTCATAGGATCACTGGAGTGGTTCCCACTAAGTTGCTAATACAGGTGTCCCGGAGGAGAGGGGAGGACCTGTTGCAAGGAGCTTGGGGAGAGGGCTGATAGGAAAATTCAAGCTTCAACAAAACAGAAAGAAAAATTACACTGGCTTTAAAGAAATCTATGAAATGATCATATTTTATATTTACATAAAATAGTGTGTGGGGGCAACTGTTTTTTTAAGGTATATAAAGCTTTTTCATGGATCTTATTTATAAAAAGTACATTCATATTAATTTTGATGTGTGGATTTTTTGGTGCATATTTTCAAATTTGTATTTTCTTTCTTTTTTTTTAGTTTCAGACTGTGACGGGGGCACCAACATTTTGGTTGCACAAATTGATTTTGTACAGTTTGAGTCAAAGTTATAAGTGTGCCCATCCCCCAGACAGTGTGCACTATACCTGTTAGGTGTGGATTTATTTATTTTGTACTTTGGATTATGATCCAATACTGCTTTAATTATTTTGTCACTGGTGCTTCAGTTGGCTCTGTGTCTCCGTGACATACCTCTATCAATATAGGCTTTTTTTCCCCTTTGAGTGCTTCCCTATTTTCTGATACTACAAGATACATGATGATTCAAGCCCAGCTTGTACATTTCCTGCATAGTCTAAAACCAGCTATTTCTCTAAATATACCACATTAATTTTATTGGAAAATTGTATTAGACTCTAAGAGTAAGGAAATAAATGAGTGTGTACTAACCTAAGTCTATACGTCTCTATGAATTTTTCTGTATTTGAACCCAGCAGTGTCTATGCTGAGTTAAATGTGCCCATACCAACGTCTCCTGTTCTGATCTATTTTGTGTGGGTGATTCTTGCATTCTCCCCTTGCTTGTCTGCAAGCAGTAAGAAGCCCCTTCTCACCCCAACAGTGAGAAGCCTGGGGCCGTCTATTTACTTAATTATGCAACCCTAGTGTACATGTATATTTTTTCTCAGAATTATTAACATATATACCTGTGGGAAATAACTGTATTAGTGAGAGTACAATGCTTATGTCCAGTACCTTTCTGTATTTAGTCTTGCAAACGCTATTCACTTCCAGAGTTACTTAGGTCAGCTCCTTTCCACCCCTCCCTGTTCAGGAAGGTTGTTTCATACCTTTGTAATACAGTCAGAATTTGGTAACATTATAAATGCCAACATGGGATTTCTCAACCTCTTAAATATTTTTTAGTGAACACATTCAGGTTTACCTTACAGTGTCTGTGGAGTGTGACAAATGAATAGTGCAATGTAGCCACCATTAAGTGTCATGGAGAACAGGCTCACTGCCCTGCAATGTGCCTGTACGTTGCCTATTTAATATCCCTGTTTATTTCCTATTTAACCCCAGGAACCCCCTTCCTTTTATTCATATGTTCATATTTTGATTTAAGTGTTTGAATATTTTACAATTGCCTCTTCAAAATCCTTTTTTCCTAATTCTAATATATATTGTGTATATAATCATATTTGTATTTATTACTGTTAATTTTTTTCTTAATTATGGATATTGTCCTGTCTCTTCACATGTCTAGTGATTTTTAAAATTTTATTTTATGACA